>VMOF01000388.1:74755443-74818158 GCA_011764245.1 Trialeurodes vaporariorum
GCGCACCCCATAATCAACCATTAATAAGCCTGTAGCAAAAGTTTTGCAACAGCTCCATTGTTATCATTTTGTTTCTACGTTTTTTGACGACTTGATTTGCAATTTTGCTTTTACGCGATCCGTCATTGTTTTTGGGTTTTTACTCTTTGATGAAGCATGGTTTTTTAATCAAGCAACTTTCATCATTTTTTTTTTTTTTTTTGCAGTAAGCCAGGAATTAAATATGCGATTAATTCTACATGTAAAGTTTGGTTATTTGACAAATGGTTTGTGAGAAGTGCGAGTGACTAATGTTTAGAAATAATAGACTGTTTTATAGTAGAGCTATATACAGGGTGTCAATTAAAAAAGGAGCCAGGCTTTATATCTCGAAAACGGCTCCGAATTTCGAAAAACGCTGAAACACGTGTTCGATTATTTCGGGGGGGACATCTTTTGAGGGGGTCCCCAATTTCGGGGCCCCCCTCTGGGGGCCCCGGGGGGGTCAAGTCCCATATTTCAAATGGGGCCCCCCATTTTTTATTTGATAATCGGAAAGAGGGTAAAATTTAAGACTTTTGGCGCAAACCGAAAGTCGATATCGTTTTTCATGTTCGATATATCGAAGGTCAAAGTTCGATATGGACCCATCTTCAGAAATTCGTAACTTTTCTTTAAATAGTCCAAATTTCAAAAACTTTGGGTCTAAAATGCTCTACAGAGCAAGCACTTTGCAGAAAAAAATTCAATTTTAACAGAAATTTAGTCAAAATTTGGTTTTAAGGCTCCCAAACATTTTTAACGTTTTTGGCCCCCGCGGGGGGCTATCAAAAAAATTCCGAGAGACGACCCCTATCGAGTGATACATCAATCGAAAAGGCGTAACAAACTGAGCATTTTGGCGCAAACCGGAGGTCCATATCGTTTTCATATTCGAGATATCGAATGTCAAATGTCGATTTACAGAATGCGATATCTCGAATATAAAAAAACGATATGGACCCCCGGGTTTGCGCCAAAATGCTCAGTTTGTTACGCCTTTTTGATTGATGTATCACTCGATAGGGGTCGTCTCTCGGAATTTTTCTGATAGCCCCCCGCGGGGGCCAAAAACGTTAAAAATGTTTGGGAGCCTTAAAACCAAATTTTGACTAAATTTCTGTTAAAATTGAATTTTTTTCTGCAAAGTGCTTGCTCTGTAGAGCATTTTAGACCCAAAGTTTTTGAAATTTGGACTATTTAAAGAAAAGTTACGAATTTCTGAAGATGGGTCCATATCGAACTTTGACCTTTGATATATCGAACATGAAAAACGATATCGACTTTCGGTTTGCGCCAAAAGTCTTAGAATTTTACCCTCTTCCCGATTATCAAATAAAAAATGGGGGTCCCCATTTGAAATATGGGACTTGACCCCCCTGGGGCCCCCCAGAGGGGGGCCCCGAAATTGGGGACCCCCTCAAAAGATGTCCCCCTCGAAATAATTGAACACGTGTTTCAGCGTTTTTCGAAATTCGGAGCCGTTTTCGAGATATTAAGCCTGGCTCCTTTTTTAATTGACACCCTGTATATCGTATCGATTGCCGTCCGAGGGCCTCTGGTTCCAAACAAACTCTGATTCAATGCATTTTCCCCACAAGCGGATTTTTGAACGGAAATCGGAAATTTATATTATTAAATCAAACAACTAATGCGACCTTCTTATTGCGATTATGAATTCTACGTCCTCGAAAATGCTTAATTTTGACTGGTTCCACCGCTAAAACTGCCGGAATCAACAAGACATTACAGATTAAACGATGCGTTTGGAGATTGGAATCACCCAAATGTTATTGTTGTTGTGGAATTAGCGGGATTTCGGGCGATTCCAACCTACAAATGCAACATTTAATCTGTAATATCTTATTGATTTCGGCAGTTTTAGTCAAGGAGCCAGGCATTATTATAAGCATTTTTGAGGACGTAGAATTCGTAATCGCAAAAAGGTCGCATAAATTTTTTGATTTAATAGCCTAAATTTCCGTTCAAAAGTTCGCTTATGGGGAAATCACATTGAACTAGAGTTTGTTTGGAACCTGAGGCCCTCGAACGGCAATTTATACGATATATAGCTCTACTAAAACAGTCTTTACTGTTCATAGAGTCTCAGCTCAGAAAAATAGCCTCGCAGATGAATTGATAAATAAAAATATATAAATTAAAAATATGGTCAGCAGCTTTTGCCGCCCCGCCCGTCACTCCCCCAAACACAAGGGTGTGTTAGAATCACGTCCCTGATGTTAAGGGATCTATCTGGCAACACTGTACTGAAAATTCGCGCTCAACGCTCCGCTCCGGCCCCTCCGTCGCGTCGCGCGTCGTCGCTGATAGTTTCGTTCGTTCGAGCCAGTGTTGCCAGATTGGGGGTGAAAAAGCCGTACGCTTTACATTGATTTAAATGGGGACGATTCGGCTTTTTACCCTCGATCTGGCAACACTGGTTCGAGCTCTTGTTTTTAATGATGGCGCAGAAATAACTGACATTTTCACTGAATACTGCATTCTCATACTTCGCGGTTTCTGTGACAATGCATCCTTTACTTACTCCACCGATTCCCGCGTCTTTTTTTTTCTCTCTCTCTGAAATTTATGGTGCTTTTTCTTCTCATAAGTCTTTTTTTTTATCTCTCACCCCCTTCCCCTTATCATTTTCTGCGCACAGCATTAGATTAGGGCCTTTTATTCACACTCAGGAGAGATTCCTGATAGTGAAAAAAAGTAGTCCCCAAATAGAAATCTGGTCAAAAAGGCTTGGATTTTTCAATGTCAGAAATTCTCCTAGAGATCAGTGGTTTTTTTTTCGTTTTTTTTTTTTTGGTTTTCTTGTTTTTTTCGGTGCAAGTGCATGAAAAATTCTAGCTTATTCAGAAAATGCAAAAGACCTGCATTTCTCGTAAGCGCAAAAACAGTTTCTCATGATTTTAAGTAGAATAAAATGCTTGCCTTTTTGATCTTTTTTGGTTTTCTTCTGAAATTGATGGTGCTTTTTCTGCTCGTAAGTCCTTTTTTTTTTAAAAATCTGGTTCCCTTCTCCGTATCACTTTTTGCGCACCCTTGATTACAGGGTATTTTGACTGTGTCTCACAGTCACACTCAGGAAAAATCCCCATTGAATCAAGTAGTCCCCGAATAGAAATCTGATCAAAAAGGTTTGGATTTTTCAATGTCAATAATTCTCCTTGAGATCAGCGTTTGTTTTTTGTTTTTTGGGTTTTTTTTTGTTTTTTTTTTTTGGTGCAAGTGCATGAATTGTTCTAGCTTATTCAGAAAATGAAAAAGATCTGCATTTCTCGAAGTTAAAACAGTTTCTAATGATTTTAAGTAGGGTTTCTGGCATTAAAAAATTATTGCCTTTTTGATCCTTTCCTGTGTATGCGCATTGTTTTTTATCTTTATAAGTATAAAATTAAATTGCGAGCTATTTCACGACAGTCGCACAATTATAATTAATACCAAATGTGTCTTTATCTGTTCCAGGTTGGTTTCAATTTTCTCTCGCTGTTTTCATTCCTCAAATCGGTAAGCTTAAAAGCTTTTTTTATAAATATATATATTTTTTTTATTCCCTTTTGAACCTTTCGACACAGGTAATTTAATCAATTCCGACGCTCTTGAAAACACAGTATCAGGAATTCTTACAGGCATTTAATTTGTTTGAGTTTCAGACCTCCCCCCCCCCTCCCGAAAATGCTTCCAGGTATGAGAGGACCTTATAGCCATTTAGACGATAGAAAAAAAAAATTCCAATTTTTTGCATCCTTTCATTTCTAAGTCAACTGTTTAAAAAAAAAAAAAAATGCGTCACCAACATCCTCTAAAGGATAGATGATATTTCACTAATAAATCTGACGTGCTCTTCAATCTTAATTAAATATAACCTAATGGATTCGATACGGTGTATTTGTCCATCCATTTTTATCTATTTAGTTTAATTAGAGCATCCTTCGAGTCTCCTATACTATGCCTGCAGAGGAAGTCGGAAAAAAAGAGTAAATAAAATTATCATCAATCATACTCAGTGAATTTGCTTCGCGACAGATAAAAAGGCAGAAGTGACAATAAAAACCGAGCAGTGGCAGGTGGAGAGGGGAGGGGGGGTTACGAAGGGAGGGTAGGATAGGATAGGAGGAGTGAGGACTGGTCCCTGGCTCTCGTTAGATTTAATCGGATTTAGGGTTCTTGATGGTCCTAGTCCTTTGACTCGGAAGCTTTCAAGCTCTAATCGGGGATATAGGCTCGATGCTATATAGTAGTCTAGAGTCCCCAGCTCCACTGAAACGTGCTTAATCCGCGCTCATTATGCAATAGAGTGCACCTTCTGCTCCGAATTATCTTGGAAACGATTTCATCAGGAACTAATAAATATATTTCATCCGCCCGTTGACTCCGGTCAGGATTTTAATAAATACGCAGCAAAAATATGCAGCTACAGTCGTAACAATACTCGGGCAATGCTCTTTGCTTTCTGACAAAATAGTTATTCGTCAGAGATTATATTATTAGTGCTGCGTGCAATATTTGACCTCGCTGTTATATACTATAGTATTTTTATATTCTTTGACCTTAATACTCTTCGTCCATTCTGAATACCCCTGTCATTGAAGAAACTTGATTTTAAATCCTTTCGTCTAGTCAGAGTTCATCGCAGTTTTTGATCCACAACACGCTTTAGAAATCCGTAAGTATATTGAATTGGTCGGAGCAAACGACAGCTTAAGCTAACGACGAGAGTGAGACATCTGTGACGGGTTCTTGGGACGCAACTCACAATCAGAGACTTTTCTTTGCTTGAGATCTTCTTGACTTGGCTTATTGGCTTGAGAAATGCTAAAGAGCCGAATTGGGATGAGTGAGGAAAATTGGAATTTAATAATAATAATAATAATTATAATAATAAAAGTTTTATTTCATCATAAAAAACTGAACATAAGGAAAAAGGAATAGAAAAAACAATAGAACTGATGGGGTTTACCCTAAAAGAAAAAATCTTGTGGCGGGTACACCCAAAAAATTATTAAAAAATTAAAAAAATAATAATAAGTAAATAAAAGATGTTAAAAACAATTCAGACGTAAAATATATGCAAAAAATAAATAAATAAATAATAAAATAAATAAATAAATAAATAAATAATAAATAAATAAATAAATAAATAAATAAATAAATAAATAAATAAATAAATAAATAATTTAGAGACGCTCCCCGCAAACCGCAGCGGTTCTTGAGGAATCTTGAGTTTAAATCCAAGGTAGCTGCTAACGAGCTAGCTTGAAATTATCTCCTCGAGACTTGCCTGAAAATGTATTGGCTCAAATACTCAAAAATGAAGCCGGAAATTATGAAATACGAAAATTCCAATAAGCCTCGATGAGTGCGAGTGAGGCAGATAGACGTAGTATCATTTGCACTCACTCACTCACTAAGCTTATGGCGAAATGAATTTAATAATATGACTTTGACTCTCAATCAATTTTGCACGTTTTGGGCTCAAAAAATTTCGCAGGTGCTGTCGCTCTTGGATTTTGTGTACTTTCTTTGATTTCAATTTAAAATGCTAAAAACACGACTTTTCCCCCAAAGCGACTAGTGGCGGTATATCCAGTGGATTGAAATCTGGAAAAGTTTCTCCAGGAATCACATTAATAAGATCAAGGAGAAGCTGGTGGAGGATTTGTTCTCTCTCTCTCTCTCTCTCTCCTCTCTCTCTCTCTCTCTCTCTCTCTCTCTCCTCTCCTCCCTCTCTCTCTCTCTCACTCTCTCTCTCTCTCTCTCTCTCCTCTCCTCTCTCTCTCTCTCCTCTCTCTCTCTCTCTCTCTCTCTCTCCTCCTCTCCCTCTCTCTCTCTCTCTCTCTCTCTCCTCTCTCTCTCTCTCTCTCTCTCTCTCTCTCTCTCTCTCTCTCTCTCTCTCTCTCTCTCTCTCTCTCCTCTCTGAGCTGGGGAGGTTGAGTGGAAGATAAGACTTGGTTGTCCTATAACTCTGCCTCCCCGTAAGAGCTTTATTTTCTTTCATTCATTTATTAAACTTTTTTCAATTTATTATTAATTTCTTTTTTCTGATTTTTCTTTTTTGCTGTCTCAATTTTGAATTCTTGCCTCTTTTGTTCCTATTTTGTGTAAGCTTATTTCTTTTGTAATATTTGTTGTTCTTGTGTAAAATAAAAACCGTTGTCCCCCCCCCTCTCTCTCTCTCTCTCTTTCTTTCTTTCTTTCTTTCTTTCTTTCTTTCTCTCTCTCTCTTTCTCTTTCTCGGTTAACTCGTTTTAGTACTTACGTTTGACCAGTGGTGGATCCACGGGGGGCACGAGGGCACGTGCCCCCCCCTGAAGCCTCAAATTTTTTTTTCAAAATTTCGCAGGCGTGTCCCCTCCTCCCAGAAAAATTTTCTTAGAGATGGGTGTAAATCACGTGACTGTTCCCTCCACCTTCTATCATTTTCTTACTCATGCGTTCAAACGGGCATAGAGAGAGAAAGATACGAATTCATGAATATGAGCGATTACTATTCGAAAAGGATGCTTTGTGATGTAAGAAAGGAGTACGAAACGAGAGTGAGATAATATTTTTTTTTCTTCTTGATGATGGAAGACTTGGGAGAGAGATGGAAACGTTGGAGAAAAGAGTGTTGCTGATTGAGTCATAAAAACTGCAATACTTTCGAGCTTTGAGCGTTAACCGTTGGTTTTACCCCCAAAGTTTATATGCACGAACGAAGAAAAGTTACAGCGTGTGCATGCTTCGTGCCTGCCTTGAGAAGGGTTCTTTTGAACATTCACTCGAAATCTCTCAACTTTTATTTCCTATCATAAATCGAGCGTTATGGTGAGGCCTCCTCCGCCTTCTCAGAATTCTAACGGATTCGCCTTCAGTTTCGTTCTCGAAACATTTTCAACTCTAAACTCAGGAAAATGTTTTAGTGGAGCTTTTGCAACAGCGATGTTCGCCTGGTATCACCAAGATTTGTTGTGGTAGTATAAAGTACAATGTTGTTCGACTTGAGAACATTTCCGATCGATGACAGCTGTTGAGTTCTAAAATTCACCGCAATAGCGTTGCTTCGGTGTTGAAAAGATTACAGATAAACAATGTATGTTTTAGATGTGGATGGATGTACCAACAGCGCAGAGCTCTATAATCTTTGTTGCGCCGATGAAGTTCTCCGATGAATTCCACAACTTCACATTTTCGTGCTATCTGAGATCCACCCGAGATCGACTTTGGAGCGTTTTAGAATCCCACGGCGCATTGCACCGGTGCAGAAAAGATTAAGGATATCGATCATTTCAAACATATATAGTTATACTACAACATAGGATACTATAATCTTTTTTGCACCGGTGTAATACTACGGAGAGTTCTAGAACGCGCCCTTTCGCAGAGATAAAAACCAGGGTTCTGCCAATGGGTCTGTTGCACACTTCGGCTAGAGAGTCTCAAAGTATCAATTCCTACGTAAAAAGCCGTAAAAATAACAATGGCAGCATCAGAAAACACCAAAATTCATTAATAAACTCACAAATTGCGAAAAGCACTAGACACTATTCACCCCTGTTTCTTTCCACCACGTGCACGATATTTCGCGAGATTAGCGCGGCACATTCAAATAATCACGGCTGACTGGTCATCGCAGCTGACTTCATAAACAAATAAACAGTAAACACTGACGACGTCTGTTCGAATTTCTTACGTCTCAATATCCTCAATTCCTCACAATAGGTTGTGAATGACACGGAAACTGATATTTGTGCCGAAAACTGATCAAAATGAAACAATAACACACACGAGTTCAAATGGATGATTCCAACTTCAATCATCATCTATTGGAACTCGTGTGTGTTATTGTTTCATTTTGATCAGTTTTCGGCACAAATTTCAGTTTCCGTGTCATTCACAACCTATTGCGAGGAAGGAATTGAGGATATTGAGACGTAAGAAATTCGAACAGACGTCGTCAGTGTTTACTGTTTATTTGTTTATGAAGTCAGCTGTGATGACCAGTCAGCCGTGATTATTTGAATGTGCCGCGCTAATCTCGCGAAATATTGTGCACGTGGTGGAAAGATACAGGGGTGAATAGTGTCTTGTGTTTTTCGCAATTTGTGAGTTTATTAATGAATTTTGGTGTTTTCTGATGCTGCCATTGTTATTTTTACGGCTTTTTACATAAGAATTGATACTTTGAGACTCTCTAGCCGAAGTGTGCAACAGACCCATTTAGCGTTGTCCGGCATAGAGAGATACTCCAACCGGAAGGAGGTGGGTGGTACCCTGGACTTAGGAGGGGACAAGTTTATATGGGGATGGGCGGGGTTGGGGACTATTGAATGGAGGGGGAGTTGAGGGACTGGCAGTGGGGGGGGGGAGGCTGTCGGGTAAAAATCGAGTGGCTACTTACCAGTTTTCTAGTCGGTACTTAGCAGCTGGATTGCCTGTTCTCCGATCAAACCGGCGGCTTCGGGGCTTCTATAGGGGGAGGGGCGGGGTGACTGGAAGAGGGGGCGATGGTTATTATGAAGTGCGCCACTAAAGGAAAGGAGAGAAAAGAACAAGTAAGGGAGGGGCCGACGAGGGGTGGAGGGGAAAGCTGTTGTCGGACTTGTGTGGAATTTCAGGGAAAGAAAATAAACTCTAGGCTGTAAACGCTGCGGTATTGCGGGTTCGGCGCGGATCAACAGGATAAGCCTTCGGTGATCATCGGCCAATCCAATAGGCGGCCGATCGGTTTTGTTCGGTTCGACGCTTCTCTCGATCGCAATCACCGCCCTGCTTTCATCGCCGCACAACTGTCCGAGAAGTCGGTTCCATCGGCTCCAGTGACGATGAGTACTCTAAAAAATCACGAATTTCACACTTAAAATCGGGCTTAACCCCTTATGGCCCAGGGGTGCAAAATGTGCCCGATCTAGCGATCCGCGGATCGCGTGAAAGTGAGGAAATTTGTCCAATTTTTTTTTTTTTTTTTTTTTTTTTTTTTTTTTGTAGTAATAATGGCATTAAGGATTTCCCAGGAAAATAGTGTAAAAAATGCGAAAATATCAGTCATTTGGCGAACATGCGGTGTTGAAATGTTAAAATAACCAAAAAAAAAGTCATCTTTTTCAAATTTTTGTGAGGAATTTTTTTAAAATCCTGTGAGGAAACAAGTCATGGATCGCGTGAAACTTCCGAAGTTTTGGAACATTTTGCACCCCTGTTATGGCCCAAGCCCGAATATACTCGGTTCTCTCCTCTAGTCTATTTCACATTGTTCCAGTATCAGGATTCCGAATAAACACGATTCTCGATGTAGTATAAAAATATGAGATGTCGTATGGCGCCTTCAATCCGTCGTATAGGCAATTCCAACTCCCCCGAGTACGAACAGTTAACTACCTTCCCTATCCAAACGGAAAAGTGACGTTCATGTGAACTAACCTGCGAGCTGATCGGGGACTTCATAGTTAAACTGATCGATAAAACTGAATACAAGTGACAGGATTGGGTGGGAGACCGATGAGGGGCGGAAGTCTTTTGAAAACCATTGTTCAGTCGCTCGTATGTAAGGTGTCTCCGAGCAACCTTTACGTACCGAGCGACCTGGACAATGGTTTTCGAAAAAGATCCACCCTGAATGATCTCTCACCCAATCGTGTCACTTGTTTTCAGTTTTATCGATATGGTTAACTATGAAGTCCCCGATCAGCTCCCAGGTCTTTAAAGGGTTAATGGCGGAGAGACAAAGGTAATTCCAGGTATCATAGGAGATTCCTATCTAAAATGAGACATATCTCTGTGTTTCCGTTGAGGAAGTGACATAATGGATAGGAATCTCCACGGTCTTGCCAGTCTAGTAGTTATGTAAGTTTATAACTGAATTTTAGACCTTTTTAATGTGATTTTCGTGATTTTCGCTGGTCTTTACATCATAGTGGGCTATTTTATTTGCTTATAGCAAAAGTTTGCAAGAGCCCCATTGCGGTCACAATTTGTCTACCTGTATATAGTTCGCCTAATTTTTATAATTAAATATAATTTTGCTTTTGTTTAAAGACGAAAAATAAATGATAATTATTTATCATTTATAATGGGGCTCTTGCAAACTTTCGCTATGAGCAAATAAACAGTCCGATCTGATGTAAAGACCAGCGGAAATCACAAAAATTACACACAAAGAAAGTCTAAAATTCAGTAATGAACTCGCACGTACCTGCTACATTGGCAAGATTGTAATGGCGGTTCAACGCAGGTATCATGGGGGGGGGGGGGGATTTCTGTCTATTATGCCACTTTCTCTGGGGAAATGCAGAGATATGTCTCAGTTTAGATGGGAATCTCCGATGATACCTTCGTCTCTCCGCCATTAAGCCCGATTCTGAGAGGGAATTTCGTGATTTTTTTAGTGTACTCATCGTCATTTTTACAGGTTTTTATGCAAGAATGAACTCCTCAATCCCCAATAGCAAAAGTTTGCAAGAGCCCCATTTTACTCACAAAGAAAAAACAAAGTTTAAGTACAGCCGAAGCAGATTTTTAAAGTAGCTTCGCAGAGCAAAGCTACCATAGAAAGTTGCAGTTGTACTGAAGCACTACGTTGGTACAGTAACATCCTATCTCCTTGCTTTAGCTCTACTGAAACAGTTCTTAGATACAACCGCAACTTGCTCCGGTAGAGCTATAGAACTTTTGCTCTGCAAAGCTATTTTAAAAAGCTGCTCCGGCTGTACTTAAACTTTGCTTTTTCAGTATATAGGTATCACCATGATTAAGTTATTTTGTTATTTTTTGTTAACAATCTTGACTTTCATTTGTGAAATCGTGTCCGGGAAATCCCTTATTTTGGTCCATTGTGCAGCGCTTTGCTCCCGATCGACGCGAGTACCGGTAATTGTTTCGTTTCTTTTCCCTCGTACCGTTCCTTATAGTCTCCTCTCGTGTCTTCTTCCTTGGTTCGGTTCCTGACTTCCCGATCTCCAGTCTGCGTCCGCGGTCCGCGGTCCGGTTCGGTTCGGTTCGGTTCGGTCCACCATCCCACCATTGATCCGCGCGCACATTTTACACTTGCAGATCGTAGCTCAACAGCCAACAGCCGGAGCCGCGAAGAGAGGCGGAGGAGAGCGGAACAGAACCAGCTCGGGAAACCGCACTCCAATAATGAGCACATCATTATAAGTGTTTTCCTTTGTTTCTTTTTTTTTTTCTTTCCTCCTTTCTTTCTAACTTTACTTCCCTTTTGGTTCCCTCTTCATTTTCACTCCTTTTCCCTCCCATTCTTCCCCCCCCCCCAGTCATACCTCCTCCTGCTCCTTTCCACCTCCAGTCCTTCCACCTTCCTTCCTTCCTTCCTCTCTCTCTCTCTCTCTCTCTCTCTCTCTCTCTCTCTCTCTCTCTCTCTCTCTCTCTCTCTTTCTCTCTCTCTTTCTCTCCTCTCTTCTCTCTTCCTCTCTTTCTCTCTCTCTCTCTCTCTCTCTCTCTCTCTCTCTCTCTCTCTCTCTCTCTCTCTCTCTCTCTCTCTCCTTTCTCTCCCTCTCCTCTCTTCTCTCTTTCTGTATCTCTGTATCACCGTCTTTGTCTCTCTCTGTCTCTGTCTCTGTCTCTGTCTCTCTCTCTCTCTCTCTCTCTCTCTCTTCTCTCTCTCTATCTCTCTCTCTCTCTCTTCTCTTCTCTCTCTCTCTCTCTCCTCTCTCTCTCTCTCTTCTCTCTCTCTCTCTCTCTCTCTCTCTCTCTCTCTTCTCTCTCTCTCTCTCTCTCTCTCTCTCTCTCTCTCTCTCTCTTTCTCTATTCTCTCTCTCTCGCTATCTCTCTCTCTCTCTCCTCTCTCTATCTCTCTCTCTCTCTTTCTCTCTCTCTCTCTCTCTCTCTCTCTCTCTCTCTCTCTCTCTCTCTCTCTCTCTCTCTATCTTTCTCTCTCTCTCTCTGGCCGCTCCAGAGGAGCGTCTTTTACTTTTACTCGACGCCGACAGACTGCACAACAGTTTTGCCAACAGGAGGAATATTGACTCAAGCTGGAGTTGGGCAAATGAGAATCGATTACTAAGGTTGAACTGTAGTGTAGAGTGTAGATTACTTTATGTAATATAGGTGTGCCTCCTATAGCTATGGTCTTTTCATATTTCAGGTTAGAAAAATTAAAAAAAAAAAAAAGTGGGTCTATTTATAAAAAATAGTCATTCGAACTCATAGAAATACGAAAAACGAAGAAACAAAGAAGCAAAAAGACAAAGAAACAAAAAAAAAAAAAAAAAAAAAAAAAAGGCGTGGCCATAGGTGTTGTAAGGGTTGATAGGTATAGGGGACACATTACAACTTTTGGAGACAAATTTAAGCAAAAATCTAAAAGGAGTTGATGAAATAAAGATATGAAAGTATGTATATCCTGCATCTTCCAAAAAAAACAAAAAACAAAAAAAACAAAAAAAATTAGAATTTATTGTTGAAGTTATTGTCCTAAGAAACTTGGCAGTCATGCAACAGCTGTTTTTTTCTGCTTTTTAATTTTATCTACTTCTCTTTAATGTTTAATAACTTAACCTATAACAACAGAGACCTTTTTTTGACCGCTTTTCTCTTCTAAAATAGTTTGTCTCTTTCTCTGAATAATAAATAAATCCATCATTTATGCATTTTCGACTGCCTCTTCGACCGCATTTCAAATTCGGTTTTTTGAAGGTTTCCAAACCGTTTCCAAAGTGTAATTCGAAACTATTTTTCTCAAATCAACGGTATACTACTACTGAAAAAAAAAAAATTCTGCTGCCGTAACAAGATGTCTATTCAATACTTACCTAACCGGAAATTCCGGTAGCTGTAACCGGACGTCCAGTTACTGCAACCGGAATTTACGGTTTGGTAAGTATTGAACAGACGTCTTGTTACAGCAATAGAAAATTTGTCTCAGTGGTCGTTTGATCACAATGCAAATGAATCGAAAATAATTAGGTTTGATTTTTGAGAATAAGCGTATAAATTGGAGTTGATCGGAAAACTGTCCAATCACCGATTACAAGAAGTAAAGGCAGAGAGTCAGTGACAAAAAGTAATAGACTGCTCAACCTTGGTATAGATTTAAGAGCGTGAAAGGAGATTCTGAATATAAACTTAATGTACATCTCTGTAGTGAAAAATTACTTGTGATCCTTTCCGATGGCTCAAAGAAAATCGAGATTTTTTCATTTTTTTTTAATATCGTTTTCCCTTACTCTCTCCGTAATTATCTTCCTTTTCTCCATTTTTTTATAAGCAGGAAAAGCAATATTAGATTTCATTGAAAAATTTCTCTCCTTCCGATTTAATATAGTCTCTTTCGCTTCAGCTTAATTCTTCATTCTCTTTCCGCTTTCTTCTCCTTACCTATTCTCTTTGCCTTCTCCAGTTTACTTTTCCTGAGAGGGAAATGAATTATGTCCGTATTATTGAAATATTTCGGACTGATAAGCTGCAAGGTAACATGGAATTTAATCGAGACTCATTTCTACGGTTTCTTACCTATTTCTTTTTGTCTCCGTCTTTCTTATTTTCTTCCCTCTCCCCAACTCTTTATGAGCAGAAAAAGCCAGTGATTCCGGCCGAGAGCAAGTCTTCCCCCCTCTTTCTCTCTCTCTCTCTCTCTCTCTCTCTCTCTCTCTCTCTCTCTCTCTCTCTCTCTCTCTCTCTCGCTTTTCATTTTTTAAACTTTTCTTTCAAAGCAATTATAATATTATTTTTGCCTGATAATTGAATTATGACTTCAAATTTTAAGTACCATTTATTATCCCTATCTCTTTTCTTATCTTGTCTTTTTCTGTGATTATTTAATTCCTTTTTAGCGGCAGAATTTAAATCTGTGTTAGCCAAAAATCAAATCATTGTTTTATATAAGTATTTCTTTCTATTTCTTTTTCATGGTACACCGAAAAGAGTGAGCACGGAAGAATAAATTTTACCCTTCGATGGATCCTACATAGTGTTGCATTCGGATGGTTAATACTTACATCGTGCATCGGGGTGTTTAAATACTATACTGGACTTTACTAAGTATATTCTTTGCAGTTTTACAATTATGAAATCATTTGAGGGTCAAATTAACACTTTCAACTTTTTCCAGTGCAGGTTTAAGTATGCTGGATAGGATTTAATCATAACTTTGTCTACTACACAGTGTAGGAACCGTTTAAGGGTATACAATTTATACTCCCACTTGTTTCAGAGTAGGTTTAATTCAGAAGGACTTGGTCCTAACTTTGCCTCGCTTTCTTGATTTTGTTCGTTTAAATTTTCTCTTAATTTAAAAAAAAAAAAAAAAAAAAAAAAAAAGAATCATCATCACATTCTTTCACATTTTCTCCCTTTCTCCTTCCTTACCCCCTCCACATCCCTTCTATCTCTCACTCTCTCTCTCTCTCTCTCTCTCTCTCTCTCTCTCTCTCTCTCTCTCTCTCTCTCTCTCCCACCCCTCCCCTTTCACTCTATCTCCGTCTAGGAAACAATATCGCGGATGAAGCGAGCGGTATTCGAACTCACGATCCTTTGGAGTGGGATGCGAAGTATCCGTGAATATGGAGAGGAGAGAGAGAGAGAGAGAGAGAGAGAGAGAGAGAGAGAGAGAGAGAGAGAGAGAGAGAGAGAGAGAGAGAGAGAGAAATGAGAGAGATAGTAAGTAAGAAATAATGACGTAACGACATCATCGCGCCTTCATCGCCGTCATCTGCATCGTCACGTGATCCGAATTCGTGGCGCAATTAAAATAAGAGCTTCAACTGCTCCTGTTCCTGCTCCTGCTTCATCGAGAGAGTGCCAGACCCAGACCCAGACCTGGGCTCCTGCAGTCTGCACGCCGGCGACGGGCGACGCGACGCTATGTCGGTGCCGCGCCGTGCTCGGTAAGCAAACCGCGGCATGCGGCATGGGGCATGGCATCCATCGCGAGCCGCGAGTAGCTTGATCAGTGTGCCTGTGCATCATCGCGGAGCTGAAATCAATTTTGAAACGTGAGTCCCGAAGGGTGGCACGAATTTGCACCGTTGCCAATCGTCGGGGCAGGTGAACGAGCTATCACAATCAGAGCTGCCGTTTTGCGTGTATTTTCATTTTTCAATTCACCGACGATTCCACCGGTTGAGAAAAGATTACATTGTTGAATTCAGTGCGTAGACTTTTATGCTCGAAAAAACTCGCTTCTGTATAATCTTCTCTTAATCGGTGCAATCGTCGTCAAATTATTGAAATACCCGCAAGTTTTTCAAATGTAATCGACGACTTCACCGGTTGAGAAAAGAGTACAGATGCGAGTATTTTCGTGCATTAACCCTTTCCAGCGAAGTGGTACGTATATTATAAATCATTTTAAGTAACATGGGGTTCAATGGAATTTAAATAGACATTTTGCAAAAACCTGTGGGACCCATCAAAAGCCTTCGTAAGTTGTCCTCTTTTGAACGGTCAAAAAAAAAAAAAAAAAAAAAAAAAAAAAAAAAAAAAAAAAAAATCTCAAAAAAGTCAAATTCCAAAATGCGTGCTTGAAAGGGTTAAAGTCGTACACTGAACTGAACTGTGTAACCTTTCCTCAGCCGGTCTCAATCATCGGCGAATTAAAACTGCAGCCCTAATTACAAAAGAGAGAATTTTGTGGGGACATGCATTTGAGGCAGCACAGAGGCAACCGTTGTAGAAATCTCTCATGGACGTTTTTCACAGAGGATTGATTTGTTTGTCTCACATACTTTAACCCTCATTTTTTTTTTTTTTTTTTTTTTTTTTTTTTTTTTTTTTTTTTTAATGTTGTGATAGATCCATTTGAAAGGTTGCAATATGGCAACGTCTCAATCTGTCCGAGTTGGGCGAACATCCTTAAATTCGACCTTTTGCATAGGGTTGAATGGACAAAATTCAACGTTGCCAGACTTGAGAGTTATTATTCTGTTTTCAACTGCGCCTGTGGACGAACTATATGTATCTTCTAATTTTCCTCTGTCTCTTTTTTTCTCAGGAGAGAATAATTTAATGTTTCACAAAGCAAATATGGTGCAGTTTCCAGAAGATTTTTTTTGTTTAATTTCTTAAATATTTTGATCTTAAATGTGACAACGTTTCAAACACATCGTGCCCTTGTCTTCTCCTTCAACAGCGCGGATTTTTTACCGCTCCCCTCCACTGACGCAATCAGGATCTCTTCCATCTCTCTCATTTCCCATTTGATTGTATATGTAGGAAAAGGACAGAAAGAGGGGGGTTTTATCCCCATGTCCATCTTTGTCTAACATACGTTTCTTAATGGAGAAAAGAGAGAGATGAAGAAACTCTCGTTGCGCTACAGCTCCCCTCCTATTACCGACTCTTCCACACTGCTACCTCCACGGGGATAAGCATAACGCTCTCTATCGAACCAGAATATCAGCATTTTGGATTCGTTCGCCTGACCAATATTATTCATAACTCGTGCAAAAGAGATTGCATTAGCGGATTCGGACTCAGGGGGAAAAGAAAAAATCAGACCTCATTAACTTCTTCCATTTTTCACACGGTCCGGAAAATAGCGGTACTCCCACAAACCAATCCTCCCCCATCCCACCCCCTCCTCCCCGATTTCACTGGCCGCACCGCACCGTCGTTTCATATGTGACAAGGATTTATTAAAAGGGGACTGGGGAGACACTCGACCCCTCCTGAATTATGGGGAAGGGCCGGGGAGCTCAAAATTATCGCCAAAACTAACAAACAGAAGCTCAAGAAATGTGTAAATAAAAACGTCAGGTGGCGATTGCACTGGGTACTCTCATCTTAACAGGATTCGATTCCTTCTGAATTTCCTTCTGAATATGCTTAATGAACATAGCAGTTTTCTTTTTGACCCTTTACTGCATGATTTTTTTTTTCAATAAAATACTTTTTTTTTTTTCAGTACAATTTTGATCCTTGAGACAGGGAAAAATAGTGAAACAATTCTTTCCATTATATTTCAATGGTAAAGAGCCTGAATATTAATTGTTCCAAATATGGCCTTACCCACATTTAGGTATCCATGCAACTGAAAATAAAGTTTTCAGGCTTAAAAAAAAAAAAATTAAAGCAGTAAAAAATAAGTTAGTAAGTTTCAATAGTTGTTTTTTTTTTTGTATATGGTACCCTTTCGTTACTCCCAAACATAACAATGAGAATCAGAAAATCTCTATCAGATTTTCAGTAAGCTATTTTCAACCACTCTGCACGTTCTCTATCCTGTGCAGCGCGCTTTAGGACAAAATCGACAATTCTTACTCGTTTAGTATCTGTTCCACATGTGACCCACCATGCAGCGACAGTACAACTCAAGTCCCCTACTTTTAGGTAAGGCTTCAAAGTAATTGTTCCAGATCTGGGCTCATCTGCAGTTAAGGGTTAAAGTATGAAAGTATAAAAAGCCACCGTTTTGAGAATTTGGAGGAAGAATTTTTTAATCCACCAAATGACATAACGATTTCACAGTCCAGTCATAGGCATATGACTGTAACGCACAAAAATACTCTGAATCTAACACCAGAATTTTCTGGTAAAAGTATTCTGTCTCGTTTTTCTTTGTGCTTTTGGTAATATTACTATAGAATTTAGATTTTTTTTTTTTTTTTCATCAGTGTGGTAATAATATGGCCCCTTTCTTATTGAGCAAACAGAGAGCGAAAGATTAGTTCCTATGGATACGCCTCTGCATTGCGCATCTAAGTCTCGAAATTGATTCCTCCGAGAGCTAATGGGTAATCGTCCGTCTACTTACGTAAGGCGTAACGCAAGTCACGCAAGGAAGACGCAATCGTCACGCAAAACATGCGTGCAAGACTTGCGCGGAGGGAAAGTATGGCGCATCCAGAAAATTGTCTTCCTCTCTCTCTTTGTCCCTTTAAATGAATGTGTAAGAAGAGGATGGAGGTCAGAGCTTAAGTCACGTGATAGTTAATGCTCATTCTCTCTCTGTCTCTTTCTTTAGCATATCTATTTAAATGAACAAAAGAGAGAGCAGTGGCTGCTCTTGCGATTTGACAACCATGCAATTTTTTTCCATTTAAACTTAGGTAAAAGAATCGATTCTTGATGAGGCTGACAGCCTCTGGGAGAATCGATTGTTTTACATTGGTTAAATAAGAGGAGGACATTGTTGCCAAATCTCACCAGCCGCCACTGAGAGAGAAAAATGCAAGTTGCTAAGTTGTCTGATGCGATATGGGTCTGTTGCAAACTTTTGCTACAACGATTAAGAATGTTTCATCTAATGTAAAATCGCCTGGAAAGCCCATTGGTGGCATCAGAAAGTCATAAAATGCAATAATAAACGCACGAGAGGCGTTTAATGAAATCCAAGATGGCGGATAAATATCGAGCAATCTGTATGCATGCACCACGAGCATCCAAGGGTGGCCAACTTTGACAACCTCACAGGAGGTAGAGGTTATGTGTTTGTTTACTTTGTGATTGGTCGTGATCGATATTGTGAGGTTGGCTATCCTTGGATGTTAGTGGTGCATGCATACAAATTCCTCGATATTTCTCCGCCATATTGGATTTCATTAAACGCCTCTTGTGAGTTTATTATTGCATTTTATGACTTTCTGATGCCACCAATGGACTTTTCAGGCGATTTTACATTAGATTTAACTCTCTTAATTGCTATAGCAAAAGTTTGCAACAGACCCATTGCGGTGCGGAGAAATTGACGATCAAATCGAATCGAATCAGAATCGTAATATTTGTGAATCTTGATCATTATTAGGAATCGATAGATTTGAGATCAGGATTTCAGGAGGCGCTGGTATTTCCTCTTCCTTACCTCTGCGTTCGCTGGAGTCTGGAGTCAGCCGAGGCGCGCGGCCGCGGCCAATAGGGTCGCGCATCTGTCTCGACTTTCAAGTCTCGCGGTATTGCTGATTGCGGCCGAAGAAAATGAAGGGTCAAGTCCAACAAGTGACGTGACATGACGCGGGGGTAATAACTCAGAAACACGACCGGCATGCTCCATGATCATGGATTCCCCGCCCCATAATTCGCCACACAAGCTCACCGTCCACCAATCAACGATCGGCATCAGGGATCGCTTCCCATTCATCGGTGGTTGGTGACTATCCGGTCACCGGTGCCGATCCAATCACCATCGACGACGACCTCTATGGTGATTGGTGACCCATGAATAATTTATCGCACGCGTGTGTGTCTCGCTCTCTGCCCCTGCGCAGCCGGCGCGGCGCGGTGCGACGCTACAAGTCGGAGTTGGATGAGGAACGACAAAACAGTCCAAAATTGGTCCGATCAAGGTTTTTTTTTTTTTTTTTTTTTTTTTTTTTCTGTTTGCAGAAAACCGCAGAATCCAGATCAGTTCTGTGGAACTCCGCGCTCAGAATTCGCTTATCGGATGGTCCGATTCGTCATCGGGGAGAAATCACCTCCTTTTCGCTCTAGACCCCGGCCACCTTTCGCCGCACAGAGACGGATACGTCCGCACTCTCGTAGAAAATCGGCCGCAAATCCGCCATGGGCGGAGCCTGCAATTTGGCAACTGCGGATTCTTCCCATTTGAATGTATGAGAAACAATCGATTCTTGAAGGGGCCATGGCCCAATTTCCAATCGATTGTTTCTCATACATTCAAATGGGAAGAATGCACAATTGCCTAATTGCTGGCTCCGCCCATGAAATCCGCGCCCGCAAAGTTTGTTCCCGGAGGCGTGTGGCTCGTGTGGTACCAGCAATCAACGCAAGCACTGCCTGTCCTGAGATTTTCCGAATTTTTCAAAATTACCGTTTGAATATCTACGCACATTTTCAATACTTTCTTCGTTAAATGGTTACTTGCAACTGAAGTTTGCGCTTGTAGGAAAAGAAGAACATCAAGATTTTTCTAAGAGGAGTCCCCGAATTCTCTTTGCAATTCATGTTGCCGGCCTTAATTTCCAATTCACCACACGCTACTGGTTTGCTCTAATGCGTTTTGAAGACTGGGATTTTAATCGCGAGCTGAGAGAAATCGCTTCTTTGAAAACAAGGAAAAACGTGTACTCTTGTGACAGTTTTCCTTGCGCGAAGTAAAGTTCTATTGCATGAAGGAGAATCACACTGCCACAACAAGGAATCTTTTACTTGCAGCAGCATACCTACGTTTTCCTGGGGTTAAAGGAATTTCCTCTAAGTCAATATTTCGCTGTGCAGTTTCTTTTAACACAAACGAAATACACCTTGGATTAAAAAAAAGAATTCTCTCAGCGCGCCCGAATTTGCCGAACCCGTAGTTATCTGAAGTTATTTGAAGGGCTTGCTCTCATTACCACAAAAAAAAAAAAAAAAAACAACCACAGGTAGGGGAAATACTGTCTCACTTCTTAACAGCGCAATTTAATATTTCATCTATAGATAGAGCTCGTTTCAGAAGTGTAGGCGCACCTCGATCATATTCTTTAGCGAACTATATCCATTTTCATTACTTACAAAAAAACAAAAACAAAAAAACAAAAAAAAAAAACAAAAAAACAACAACACTTTTCCCCGACTTCAAACTTTTGATTTTAAAGCGTTCCTCAACGAAAAGCCAGCGCTTCGATTCATTTTTAATTCGGTAACCCGAGAAGTAATGTTGAAAGATTCCAAAGATTCCTATAGTCTAGCTAGGTGCACCTACACTTCTGAAACGACCTCCACTATTATAGAACCAACAGTATCGAAGGAAATAAACACCACTTTAACCATGAGATTTTAATCGCGAAACTTTTCAATGTGGTCGCAAGAAATCGAATTCAATGCTGCATTTTTAGCTCGCAAACCGCGGCGGGTTTATCGCGCGGATCCCCCTTTCTCCGCACGCGTAGTGGAAACGCGGGTCCCTCCATTCTTTCTTGCGTATATCGCTGCAGAGAATAGCTTACTTCTCAAGCCAATCAGAGGCGATGATTTAAAAAAAAAAAAAAAAATGAAAAAAAAAAATGTGAGGTTAAGTTCTCTCTCTTAAATCTTGCTGTCAACAAACACCACTACAGTCTTTATTCCACCGTGCGCCGCTCACCATCCATCGACCATCGACTATCCCGCATTGACAATAGAAAAATGGCTTCTTGTTTTAACCGAAGGGAAGAATGGAGGGTGAAGAGGGGAGTGGTGGGGGAAGGGGGGTTTGTTGAGTCATGGACCGGGGGGATGAGGGGGAACCGTTGAAATCCATCATTCGCGAAAAGATGCGTTTCGCATGGGCATCGGTGTCGTTCGTCGTTCATCTTTCATCGGTTGTCGTAGCATCGCGTTGTCCTTGTCTCCGCCGCGCATCTTTCTCTCTCTCTCTCTCTCTCTCTCTCTCTCTCTCTCTCTCTCTCTCTCTCTCTCTCTCTCTCTCTCTCTTTCTCTCTCCCTCTCCTTTACTTCCTCCGTCGGACGATCACAAAAGAAACTGAGAACCGGTTGCTTGCTTCTCCAGCATCGCTAATTAAAATCGTCTCAACAAATTTCAATCGGATTTATCTCCCCTCCCCTCCCCCCCCCGTTTTTCACTGTCGTTTCCCCTCCCCACCGATTTCCTCTGTCATCGGATCCTCCGTTCGTATCGATCCCGCGCGGGGTCCTCGGTATCCAGTATCCAGGATTCCACTCCCTTCGCCGCCCCCCCCCCTCGTTCGCTGGAGCTCTTTCTTTATTTTTATTTATTATTATTATTATTATTTTTTTATTTATTTAATTATATATATATATATTTTTCCATGTCCTTTTGTTTTTGTGCCCTTTTTTTCTCTCCTTCTTTTGTTCATCTTTTTTTAAATTTTTTTTTATTTTTTTTTTTATTTTTATTTTTTTATTTTTATTTATTCATTTTTTTCTCGTTGAAAATGGTGGCGGAAGGGGAGGCGGCCCCGCCATGACATGCCAGTGGGAATCAGCCTCTGCCACATTCTTGCGGTCACTCTGCCGTCTCATACGCGTATTTTTTCCGGGAAGCGCAATTGTATTTTCAGTGCACATTGTGCACAAGCCAACGCACTTTAGGCGCACCGATTTATTGTCATCGTCGCAATCGGCAGTACCAGCAGCCCGCGCAATCAGATCGTTCTGCGCACTATGGTCTGAGGACGTCCTAAAAGTGGCAAAAAATCATTGAAAAAAAATTCATTAAAAATCATCGTTTTAAACTTAATTTAAAACTTCTCAAAGAGACATTTTCAGGGTTAAATTACTCGTCAAAATTGTTCACTGTGATTGAAATTGGTATTGAAAGTTCATGAATGATGAATTGATAAGAACTTCATTTCCCGATTTTTGGCTACTTATTGGTCCTCAGACCATAGTGCGCTGGATGATCTGATTGCGCACTATGGTCTGAGGACGTCCTAAAAGTGGCAAAAAATCATTGAAAAAAAATTCATTAAAAATCATCGTTTTAAACTTAATTTAAAACTTCTCAAAGAGACATTTTCAGGGTTAAATTACTCGTCAAAATTTTTCTCTGTAATTAAAATTGGTGTTAAAAGTTCTTAAATGATGAATTTGATAAGAAATTTATTTCTCGATTTTTGGCCACTTTTTGGACGTCCTCAGACCATAGTGCGCAATCAGATCATCTAGCGCACTATGGTCTGAGGACGTCCAAAAAGTGGCAAAAAACCAGAAAATAAATCTACTATCAATTCATCATTTATGAACTTTTAAAACCAATTTTAATTACAGAGAACAGTTTTGACGAATAATTTAACCCTGTAAAGGTCTCTGAGAAGTTTTAAACTAAGTTTAAAAGGTTTAAAACGATGATTTTTTATGACTTTTATTCACTAATTTTTCGCCCTTTTTTTCGATCCCAGACAGTGGCGTATCGGAAGCTTCCGACTTTAGGGGCCCTCAATTAATGCCTCCTGTTCACATCTGATCCATGTATTTGACAAAATATAACATTTGAAAGAATAAAGATGGAGGATAAAAAAAAAAAAAAAAATCAGTGTAATCTTAAAGTCTGAAGAGCAGGCCGGGTTTGCTTTGTTAGTTGTGTTGAATTGGTCGTACAATTTCCGTGGTATTAAATGAATATAAAAAGGTGGTCAGAAAAAGAAATTCAGCTCTTTCAGCATTGGAAAGAAACGGAATTTTAAAGCTAAAACAGCACGAAAAAAAACACAGATGATCACGTATACGTGTGATCACGCAGCCCAAGATGTCGTCTCCGTAAAAGTTGTCGACTAATAAGCCAAGTTTTCGTCTCGATCCCGCAGTTAATTCGAAGAAGAATGAGAAAGGTCTTAATATTATATCCTCTGGGAAAATTAACTTCTTTTTTATTTTGTTTTAACACCGCGAATACATTTCTTTAATCTTGCGGCGTTCTGAATAATGCTTCGACAGCGTTTCTGTCTCAGTAAAGCCTTATACTTACAATTTTGTGTGTTCTTCTTGATTGATTAATGTTGCATGTGGCTATTTAAGTACGATGTAAGTACCTCTTGCATAGATGCTATGAATAGTTTATCGTAAAACGCTTTATTCAAGTTGGCAAGCATGTGCCATGCACTCACGCTCAGAAACTCCAATGATATTTTATATTTTTACTGTATTTTATGTTTTTCGTCGCGATTGACCAAGCCTTTTAAGCGCAAGCAACAGCCCCCCTTTTCTCCCCCCCCTCTTGCAGTCTTACCGCCAGTTCTTTTCATCCCCTCACCCCCTCCCCCTCCCACCGCCCTCTCAGCATTACTCTCGACAACTTCCGTTGGTCAACGCGCGCGTTTTCTGCAGATTCGCATGAAATCGGTCGGATGTGAAAAATGTAAGACTGCTCTTTCCATTCCTTGGGTTTTATTTTTACGGAATTTCCTTCGTTTTTTCTCGACTTTTTCATTGTTTCCCTCTTCCATCTAACCCCCTCCGCCCCCTCCCCACCGCTTCTTTTTTTTCTCGGATTACTCACTCCTGTTTTTCGCAGAAAATTGGCTTCCTTTCTTTTTTCTTGCTCTCTCTGGCGGAGTTCCGGTTGACTCATTCGCGCAAACTTTTGGCTCGATACCCTCGGCTTGGGTGACGTCATGATTTTTTTTTTTTTTATTTTTTTCACCTCTTTCCTGTCCGATGGAGCGAAGTCCGTTTTCCTGCAAAACTCGTCTTTTTAAAGTGGTTTTTACCCTGAATCAATAATCTTTTCGATGAATTTGATCGTTAGTGGAAGCATGACTTGTTTCGAAGGCATTTATTCAATAATTTTATTTCTGTCGAAATAATGTCGGGCTTATTTTTTTTGTTATTTTACCTCACCCGCTTTTTCCAGAACTACCCTGTCTTAGGTCTTAGAAACACTGCATGCTTCCACTAACTATCAAATTCATTGAAGAGATTATTGATTCAGGGAGAAAATCACTTTAACCCTGAACTGCGCCATGGCACCCCTGAGGCACAAAATATATTTCCTCCATTTTGAACTCTTAAAGTTAAAACATCATTTTTTTCCACGTCTTCATCCCTCCGGCACACATCGAGGAAAAATTTCGATTTTTCACCGAAGTCTGAAAAAGCAAGGCCCCACATTGGGGGCCATCTGAGCATTAGAAAACATATTTAACCGTTTGACCTTGATTTTCTCCCTATACTGGCCCATGTTAAATTTAGTACTTTGCAGATCTCTTGGGCGCAAGAATTAATGCTAGGAATTTTTTCATTATTTTTCCCTTTCATTTTGAGTCAAAATCAATTGAAAAATCATGTTTTCGAACGAGAAAAAAATTCGCGCAGTAAAGGGTTAAAAAAAAGACGAGTTTTGCAGGAAAACGGACTTCGGTACATCGGTCAGGAAAGAGGTTGAAACATTATAGACAAATAAATTATTGAATTCAAATGGTATATATATTTAGTCAGAGTATAGATATTTTCAATAAATTCCATATAAAATTCTCAGAGCCATGTTTGAGAAATACCAATTTTTGCCAATTGACGACTCAGGTTTTCGCATTTTGAAGCAAAAAGATCAATCCTTATACTTTTACTTTGATCAAAAGAAGTGGTAAGCTTTTAACTCTTTAAGAAACTTTTAAAGAACTCGAGAGCTCACAATGTAAGATCCAATGCTACCTTTTTGTGGATCCTAAGCGGAAAGTTTTAAATTCATGCGTTTAGCCGCCAAAGCTATCTTGCCGCTTGCCGCAAAAATTATTGCAGTTTTGGGAATTTTTTACTAAATTTTAGACTTTTTTATTGCGATTTGTCTATTTTCGCTGGTTCTTACATCTGATTGGACTATTCATTTGCTCACAGCAAAAGTTTGCAAGAGCCTCATTGCGTATAATCTATTACTAACAGATGAATTATCAGCGAATTGAAAAATGACATTCAATATATCGGCAGCTCTGCCTAAAACTTCCTTCAAAGGTTGAGTTGAAAAAATTTTAGGGACAAAGCCCTTTAAAAATGTTTCTTAGTTTAATTTAGGGTTTCTGGTTACTATGTAGTAAGTTTTTTTTTTTTTCTTTTCACTGTGGGGTGCATATTCAAAGAGAGAATTCATTAGACACTGACTGGTCAGAAAAGAAAATTTCCACACAATGCTTAAACTATACGAAAACGAAGTTAAATATGGGCAATCTGTTGTTTTTGTGTATTCTTTTATTAGGTTCTAAGAATACTTCAAAATTAAGATACTCCCGAATATAAATAGGCCGAGAGGGTGCAACTATATCTTTTATCTATCATCTCGACCACAACTTCGGTTGTCCTGCTGTCATTAAAGCGATTTTTCGGGAGCCGGTGGGAAAAATCAATTGAGCCACGAGATCAGATAACTAATTACTTTAATAAGCGCAACGCGCAGTTATATTATAGCTACCGAAAAATAAACTGGGTCTACTCGCCCTAATAATCTCCTTGCTCCCCCTCCGATAGCCCAATTAAATCAAAAATTTCAATCAAACCAATCAGGCAACATTGCGTGCTTATTAAGCTGCTTTCCTTCCTTCATCCCCCTTCACCCCCCCCCCCCCCCTCTTCACCCCCTCACCCCCCTCTTCCAGAGTTTAAACATTTAAGTAGCTTGTGGCCGACCCGTTCTAAATAAGATTGACATGAGTTACGGTAGGAAAAAAAAAAAAAAAAAAAAAAAAAAAGTGAGAGAGGGAGAGAGAGAGAGAGAGAGAGAGAGAGAGAGAGAGAGAGAGAGAGAGAAGAAGAAGAAGAAGAAAACGGAAGAGAAGATAAAAGAAAGAAGAGAGAAGAAAAAAAAAATCATCCCTCCGCCCTGCGCTCCTCGACATCAGAATTGCCTCCGATCAAAATCTAGTTAATAAATTGCTTATAAAGTTTTTATCTCGACAATAATCTGAAGTAAAATATTTCGAAACTCATGCATCGCTCTGGACGAGCGTTGAGCTAAGCGCGGCGTCAGAGTCTTCGAGATTAGTCTGTGTGCGTGTGTTAAAGTATATATGAATAAACATAAATATATGTATACAAAGATGTGGTATAGTGTGAGAGTGCGTGAGTGCGTGAGTGTGTGTTAACCAGATTCAAATAAATGAATTCTCATTCTCTCTCTCTCTCTCTCTCTCTCTCTCTCTCTCTCTCTCTCTCTCTCTCTCTCTCTCTCGCTCTCTCTCTCTCTCTCTCTCGCTCTCGCTCTCTCTCTCTCTCTCTCGCCCGCTCTCTCTCTTACACACACGCACAATCCAGTGCGCGCGGCGCGCAAGAGTAACACGGTAAGATGCGCGCACAAAATCGAGCTTAAGGGGTGGATGAGGGGGGAGCGGAGGGAAGAAAACTCGGAAACACGAACGCTCACTACGAAGCTGACGGAAACACGGTGTTTTTCTAGCCCAGGCTCTCTTCAACTGTTGGCTGTTCAAGCCCCCCCCCCCTTCCACTCATGTAGAAAAAACTTCTAGGTTGCCACACTCTTTAAAGGTAGTAAATTTTGTACCTGTGAGAGAGTAATCAATGATACGTATTCAAATGTAAACGAACAAACAAACAAACAAAATCGAAAGTAATAAATTTACTAGATACAGATAAAGAAGTCCTGGATATGCAACTTTTCAAGCTGCGAGTCTGTGAGATAATCTTCGTTGATTTTCAAATGTGAAGTGAGATGTCGACTACGGAGAACTTTTGAAAGTTTTATTGTCTGGTAAAAGGAGGACTAACGCGTTCATGCCAATATTTACCCTTTTGGTTACCTCTATGGTTCCTCAATTAATTTACATGCATTCGGATCGAATTTCGAGAAAATTGATACGCACACTGAAATGCAAGACAGCAGTTTTGTTATATTGGCTAAATTTACACTTTCGTTAAAGTCTTTCAACTATGTCGAACTGAATTTTAATTTTGACACTGAAAGGGTTAATACTTAATTTTGAAAGCTCGCTTTGCATTTTGAACTGCTGCAATTCCGGTTCATGCGCACCAATTCACACTAGTGGATCCAATAAATTGTCATTCTCTCTCTTTCCCGTTAGAATGCATGTGTCAGAAAAGGAAAGAGAGATGGGGCAAAAAGCACGTGACTGCTCTGGTCTGTCCTTTTCTAACGCATGCGATCAAATGAGAGAAGGGAGAGAGAAAAACTGATTTTTGAATCCGCCAATGCCAATTTATTAAGCCTGGCAATATTTTATAATCGGAAATCAATCACCATTTCTTTTGTTCCTCCCAAATTAAAAGAAAAAACAAAAGATTTGATTTTTCCCTGATTAGAATTTGCTAAATGTTGCAACGAAGTAAAAAGAATGGGTCAGCCTCGATAATCCTTAATGTATTCATTGTCTGAAGACTTTAGTATCGACTCTATCTTGTAAATCTGAGTGAAAAGAGAGCGCAAGGGGCAGTGGGGGGTGGGGGGGGTGATGAAGAAAGAAGAAAAAAAGGCAGAAGATAACTTTGGTTTCTGACGTGATCGGACAATCTTTAACATTGAAGGGTGAGTAATTTGATAGTTCAGAGCATACGACCACACGTCCTAGAGGTCAAATGGCAGCTTTCTTTAACTTATTTTACGACTCAATTATCTCTGATATAACCTCCCTTCTCTGTCCATTATTCCATAGAGGAGAGGTAGACCAAATGTAATTTATTAAACCTTAAAATAGGGACCACGAATTCAAGAGAAACCGCACGTTGCGAATTTTTTTTTTTTTTTTTTTTTTTCCCACAGACAATTTGCAATCATTTTTTTTCTTTCTTTTAATAATACCTACGCAAACGTCAGTCTGAAGACACGCTGACGAAACATTTCATGGGTCTCGGACACAAATATGAATCTCTAAATTCGTCCGAAAAATAAAATTGCCTAATTGAGAAAAAAAAGAGCAGCTGAAACTCGGGGGAGAGAACCGAGAGAGAACATAATTCTCGAACTTGGATGATAATTAATCTGTTCGGTCCTCCGAGCGACCGGTTTGAAAGCTGCTGAAGGCTTGTAAATACAAGCGACTTAAGACGAGAAACATAAACACGATAAACTTATGTATTCTCGCCCGAGGCCGTGGCTGTGGCTCGAAACAGAATCATTTGTTTTTTGGTCCGTTTTTCTCGATTCCTTTTCTCTTTACGTTTCGAGTTTCGAGTTTCGAGTTCGATTGTTTTTTTTTTTTTTTTCTTTCTTTTCTCGGACTGCCCGCTCGTCAAAAGTCAAAAACTATGTTACCTCTCAGCCTATTCGTTCAGTTGACGATTGATGAGTAATGAATATGCATGAATGAACAGCTTGTTCGTGCGTACGTCGACGTGTATAGATGTATATACATATCTCTGAAGATGCGCTGTATACAGTTAGAGACTTAAATCAGATCGATCAGATATTTTGATGATCAGCGCGCGACGGCTTCCAATTAGGAGAATACTGATTGGGAGATGAAAGAATTTACTGGTTGCTTGGATGACTGTCGACCTTTGTTTGAATGGCTTTTGGTGGGTCAGTTGAATGCTGAATTTGTGAGGAAATAACAGGTTGAGGGGGAAAAAATAGAATTTAGAGCGATATATAGGATCCAACAGAATTGAGGAATCCGGAGTGGGGCTAGAAAACGGTTTCCAATTTCTTATCGAGACCGTGGAAGATTTGTTTGAATAATCGATGATTTTATTGGAGGACAAAAATATTATACAGTCCAGTTTATGGTATATCATGAGAAATCCCTGTCTAATTTGTCACTTTCTCTACGGAAACACAGAGATATGTCTCAATTTAAACAGGAATCTCCCATGATACCTGCGTCTCTTCGCCACTAAGCCCAATTCTGAGAGTGAATTTTGTGATATTTTAGGAAACTTTCGTCATTTTTATAGTTTTTTTTTTTTTTTTTTTTTTTTTTTTTGCAAGAATCGACTCTTTCAATCCTCTGTAGCAAAATTTTGCAAGAGCTCCATTCAGTTCATTGCATGACTGTAATGCGCGAAAACACTGATCTGTAACGAGAGTTAATTTTGATTACTGTTTGAAAATTAAAAACGGTATCATCGCAATGGTTTTGGTATGCGATGATTGATGAAGTATTTAAAAAAGAATTCATGGCTTTTTCATTCATGAAACAGGGAAATTTTTCTTGCCGAACTTTGAGAAGGAAGTCCTTGCAAAAAATACATTTTTCTTTTATCAAGACTACAATTAATTCTCAGTTTTGTTGGAAAACAAGTGAATCGTATTAACCATGGTATAGTCGTTGTATGTACACTGTTAAAAATGTTCACACCCACTCCGGTTACATAAAAGCCATGATTTCTCCCGGTATTTAGTTTTTGGAATAAAATATTTGTGGAGTAGAAAATGATGCGAATAAAAAGGGGAAAGATATAGTCGTAATTTGCACTTCTCCGGAGTTGAAAGATGATTTTACCCCATAGAGGAGGTATGAACACCCTCTTTGATAGTATTTTTCGCTCTTTACTCCCGGTATACCCTACTTTTTACTACGCATGAGAGTAAAATTTACCCTCATTTTTAAATTTCACCCCGATTTTTACTCCAGGTTTTTTGGCCAATTTTTAACAGTGTGTAATCAGGCATTGTAAGTAACCTAAATGAATCCTCGAGAACGATATTTTTATAGTGGCTTTTACTTTCTGTTTATTTATTTATTTTATTTATTTTTTTTTTTCATGGTCCTTTACAAAAGATTAATTCCTTTTCTTTCGTTTTATTTGTTTCAGGTAAAACTCTTTCATCTCTCTCCTTAGACTTGTCGTTGTCTGAGTGAAGGTAAGAAATTAAACTAGTCGGATAAAATTTGTAGAGCTACATCTCAAAATTCCTTTTATAAAATTCTAAATAGATAATAAAATTTCAAGATAACACTGCTAATAAGTTTCCCAAATTTCTTAGGAGACGTCAACATTGGCAAACTGAACTTTTTCGAAATTTGGCAACTAAGGAGAGGGAAAATTAAAAAATGTCACATTAGAAGTTAGAATTTCATGCAAGCGATCAGCTGATGACGATGGCTGCTGTTTATTGAGGAACTTCGTTCGATAGGACGAATCCCGTTTCAAAGTGTCAACATTCGCAATTTAACAGCGGCGGCTCGTGCAATGTGGCAACAATGGATTTCCTCCATTTAAAACTGTGTAAAATAATCGATTACTTGGTGAGGCGAAGCGCCTCACCTAGTATCGATATTTTTGCATACGTTTAAATGGCAAAAGTGCACGGTTGCCAGATTGCACGAGCCGCCACTGCAATTTAATGAAAAAAGAAAACGAACAAATTCCTTTGGATTTATTCAGGTCGAAGAAAGACCGAAAAGAGAGACAAAAAAGGCAAATTCATGAAAAAGGAGCCAAGGGTATCTTTGTTTCCGCTAAGGGCGCTAAGTATCCTCTTTTTTTGAGGAAGACGCGAGAAACTCTTACAGTTCGTCGTAAGCACGCGAAGAAAGGATCTCTATTTTTCACGTTAAGAGACGAAGTTTTTCGATTCGAGTTTACTGCTTTTCCAAGACTTTCAAGAAACCCACGGACAAGATTCTACAAATTATTCTTAGAATTGATAAACATTTTTAAGAAAGGAATTGCACTATAACCGATTAAAAACATTTCTGATTTTATATACGAGTGAAGCTAGCTTGTAACTCGCAAAATAATTCTGTTTAAGGATAGCTTCACGAAAGTTCCGAGATAATGGTAAATTGCTTTTACGAGAAGGGGTTATCCTACGTTACTAACTGCGTAATAATTGCAAGTATTGGAATTACACACTTTTAAACGTCGAAACTTACTATAGTAATTGGAGTAATATGATGAGAAGTTCACACGGTAGCTTCATCTTCCTGCGTGTTCCAATGAACGACTTGCTGTTTAAGTTATTATTTTACGCGGGTATATACTTACCTTCTAAGTGTGTATCCTCTCAAAGCTTCTCAGTGATGATGTGTCCACAGCCTTTATTATGCTCAAAACTTTTTCGTCCAAAATTTTATTTGTCTAGTTATATTTTCGTCCAAACGTTATAATGTCCAATGAGCTACATTGTCCAAGAATAAAAAGTCCATGTCTAAAACATAAGTCCAAAGGTTCTTATATTTAATAGGCAGTAGTATTCCAGTACAATTTTTGTATTCTTGTCTTCTATAGAAATTAGAAAGGGTAAAAATATAGTTTCTTGTGAAGATTGTGCATGTTGTCCGTCCAATCTTTAAGTATAAGTAACTGATCAGATACATTTGCATACTGATCGCTCGCAAAATTCATTTGCCCCTCAGACTTTCCAAATTTGTGGACTTCATTTTATGGACCTATAATCTTTGGACTTTTTAATATTGGCCTTTTCTTCTTTTGGACGTTTCTTCTTTGGACCTAATTTTTTGGACTCTACTGTTTTGGACATTAATTTTTGAACTTGAAAGTTTTAGGTTAGGTGAAAAGGTATAGTGAAAGGTTAGGTACCTAAGTATTAAAACAGACGTCTCGTTACGGCAACAGACAAAATTTTTTCTCAGTGAAGTTTCACCGAAGTTCATATAGTTATTGCTTTTCTTTTCAGCGAGTCTCAAAAGGAGCCCGTTGAAAAATATATCCTCAAACCACTAAGTCTGTTTCTTTTTATCAGCTTGATCGGCTGACACCTTTTCATAAATTTTCGCGCTTCGTCGAGCTTCACTGGTCCCGAACTCAAATAAAGATGTTTTTCAGGATGTCCTTTTTTTTTCTTCTTCTTCTTCTTCTTCTTCTTCTTCTTCTTCTTCTTCTTCTTCCCTTCCTGACCCGTCAAGGAAGTATCGCGCTCCCTTTTTCCAAGAATAATGTCTGACAAATTGACTCGAGCTTCCTTTTTTCGACCGCTCGACTTTTTTTCTCTCCGGTCTCGACAGCCCCATTTCATTTATATCATTTTGACCGTTTCACTCGAATTGCTGTCGCCTGTATACTCTTTCTACTCATCCGCGATATTAAACCAGCATTGCTCGCGTCATCAGACCTGACGGGCCCCCTCTGGTAAACCTTTTTCAAGAGTGTAGTGTGATAACCGTGCTCTGTGCAGGGCGCGGGCGGGCACATCCTCAACAACGCCTGCCTATATGACTGAATACCACACGTCATACACAACCAATCATGCTCAAATAACTCGATGCTCGTCTTTGCCAGATTGCATCATCCCCCCCCCCCTCAATGTTTATGTTCAATTGCGAGGGCTGTTAGTTGAACTGGTTTTATCCCTCCATTTTTTCTTTTTGCGAAGTTGAGTTATTAGAGGAAAGTGAAACTTTGGCGCATCTAAGCGTAATATCATTGAACACCGTAAACAGTCTCATCTATGCAAATGGTAACTCTGAAAGTGAATGATTTTTTGTTTTTTATTCTCCCCCAAAATTGGTGGAAAATTACGGTCATCAACCAGGGAGGCCTCGTGAAACTGTTAACTCATAGTTTTTTGCAGTTTTTTTTTTTAAATAACAAAAAAATAAAACCATCCTCAACCCCCCCCCCTTTCTCCCCTTAAAATAAATTTCTAAACAGATCGAAAAATTGCTGTCATTTTTGTATTTTGCACAACCACTTTTTACAGCATAAAAGTCAAATGTTATTTTTGCCACTGTTCTTTAACCCCCCCCCCCCCAACAAAATAAGAAAATGCATTTCGGGTCGATTATTTAAAAAAAATGTTCCAACAATTTAAGTATTCCAAAACTCGCCTTGAATTTATCGTTTATTTCCAAAGCTCTACTTATACAAACTAAACAAAGCGTTACTTAAATCTGCTAAGCGTCCAAAAATCTTAAAAGTGTCTAAATTTTTAATTCTGCTGTTCCCTTCTATTCACGCAATGGGCCCTAAACAGATTATATTTTCCACAATGTAGTCTCATGAGAAGTTTATATTTTGTTTTTATTTTTTGTTTTGTTTAGTTCACTCAAAATTTGTCAAAATGGACGAGGCTAGTTCCGAAATTAGGTATATGGTGGCGAGGCACATTCCATTCCAGCATGAATGACGGTCTGTGTTCCTCTCTGCTATCTACGCGAAGTCCTGAATGCCAACTCACAAGTGGGAGTCTGAGAGGGACAATTCTATTTTCCCAATAGTGTCATGAGAAGTTTAATATTTTTTTTTTTGGGGGGGGGGGGGGGTTAGTTCACTCAAAATTTGTCAAAATGGACGAGGCTAGTTCCTAAAGTAGGTATACGGTGCGCGAAGCAAATTCCATCTCAGCATGAATGTCGTTCTCTGTGTTCCTCTCTACTATTTACGCGAAGTCCTGAATGCCAACTTGCAAGTGGGAGCCTGAAAGGGAGAAAGAAGGAATAAGGAAGATTTTACCTTTTTTTCTCCTTTTTTTCTTTTTTTTCAAGAGAAATAGACAAGCTGTCATAATAAGTTTACCTTCACCTGTCATTTTTACGTTCATCTTCTCTCTCCTCCCTTACTCGCGTCGTATTACAAATTTTCTCCAACCTCGGCTTCAATTTACCTACCCATTTTTTACTCCAACCCCCCCCCTCTCTCCCTCCACCCTCCTCCGCCCCCTCCCCCACGTTTGTTTTTCTGGCCCGCCAACTCCCTCGCGACCCCGCACAGCGAAAAGCGGCGTGCCCCGGTTTTTCTATTACTTTATCGATCATTGTCACTCCATCAAACTTTATTTCGCCTTCGTAACCGACGTTTGGACGTTTCTCTTAATATTTTCTCTCCTCTCCTCTCCTCCTTTCTCCCCTCCCCCTCTATATTTTTCTTTTCTGTTTATCTTACTCTGAGTAAGAGGAACTGGGTACGGCAATAACTCAGATGTGATGTAGATTCCTTGAGGAATTGCCGCTCGAAGTTTGTCGCAACACCTTGAACTCTTCTTGAAGTCTTCTGCTCTTCTCCAGTTGACTCACTTAGTTTAGAATTTTGGAATCTGGGTCCTGCACTGAAAAAAAAGCGATAGTTAAAATACCAGATTCTAGTAATATTACCAGAAGCACAACGATATGTGAACGGCAGGAAGTCTAGTACTTTGACCAGAAAATTCTGGTGTTAATACCAAATTATGGTCATAGAACTAGAATTTCCTATAAATTTTCAACAACTATGGTACAAACATTAGAATTCTGGTAATTCTACTATCCCCTACATAGGTTCACTTATTTTCATGCTTCTGGTAATCTTTTTTTTTTTTTTTTTTTTTTTTTTTTTTTTTTAGTGTCTTTAGGATTTCGATGGACATTATATCGTTGTACGTAGGTACACGGAAAAAAAAGATTAAGTGAAAATAACCATACGAATACCTGATTTTGGCACCTGCTAGATATTATGGTAAACTTGACCAGAAGTATAGTACATTTACCAATTTGTTGAGTTAAGTCGACATGCAATCAGGTAACATCACCTAGTACCTAATCAAAACATAGTATACTTCTGGTTAACATTCCCATAACATCTAGCAGGTGCTAAAATCAGGTATCCGTATGGTTATTTTCACCGTAGTTTTTTTCCGTGTACTTACAGCCTTTTTTCCAACCTGCCGACGTGGTATTTTTTGTTGTTTTTTTTATTTATTATTATTTTTAATACGATAAAAATCTACGACATTAACGTAGATTTTTAAAATAGAGTCTTGTAGGGAAGACACGATAAAGTAAAATAAAGTTCCAGGAAAAAAAGTGTTCTGATGCATATCCGAATTCCAGTAGCGCAACGAGAGTTTCTTCGTCTCTCTCTTTTCTCCATTAAGAAACGTATGTTAGACAAGGATGGACAAGGGGATAAAACCCCCTCTGTCTATCCTTTTCCTACTTATATACATCCAAATGGGAAATGAGAGAGATGGGAGAGATCCTGGTTGCGCCGCAGTGCCGAATTCTGTAGCGAAGTCCATGCATGCGCACTTCATCAATTAATTTATTCATTTATATCATAAGGCTTGAGTAAATGATAAAACGGCAAAAGGTCAAGCGGGTCAAGCCTTTGTTTTATCTTTTCAAGTATACTAGACGAAAGTGTCTCTACCTAGGTGAGAAATTCACGCACTTTCCTCGAATTCGTCACATTGACTATATGTAAGCACAACCAGTCTTTTTTTTTTTAAAAAAAAATGTAATCTCTCCTTTCTTACATTCCCCTTCCCCCCTTCTATGCACGCTGCGAGAAAAATCACCGGGCAATGGGGAAAGAAAGTGCGAGAAATATTGTAAATGTGCGTAATAAATGAATAAGTGTGAGTATACAAGAGGGAATATAGGAAGTGTTTGTGTCACCTTATAACCTCCGTTCGGGCATTGTCTCTCCAATTTCATGAAAAGGTCCTCCAATTTCCTCTCTCCTTCTTTTCAACTTTCTGTCTGCCCCGGAGGCATTAATTATTTTTCCGTTGCACGAATGGCACTCTTATACTTTATCCCTACTTGTACACAATACATATATTGTCTCAAGCTCTTTCCCTCACCTTTTTCTCCTTTCCCTCCCCCTCCCCCTCTCCCTCCTCCCTCCCCCTCTCCTCCTTTCCTTTCCTTTCCTTCGTTCCCTTCGTCTTTTTCACTTATTTTCATCCCCTTTTAAGCCACTTCCCTTCAGGCTTTTAGTCTCCTCTCGAAAATATGGGATTTCGAGTCTGCCCGGCGCTTATTCCTTCGCTTTACACGAGAAATTTCGTCTGCGGATCTTGGGTCTCTTAGGGACTCGATTCGTCTGAAATTCATTTTTATAATAAGGCCCTTCTTTATTTCAGAGACTCGCTGCTTCTTTTGTGTGATATTTTTTTCTCTTGGTTTTTTTCCCTCTTTTTTTCCGGCGTGCATTCAAATTATTATTTTTATTTTTTAGTCTCCACTTTCTCACTCACTTGTTTTATTGTGCAGCTTTTTTTTCTTCTTTTTATTCTTAAAGATTTGGAGTCATGTCCATGGGTGTTTTTCAGGTTCCATTTTTTCAGAAGCTTCGAATTAAAGCAGGCGGGGTGCATCGTCGAAAAAGCTTCGAAGAAAAATTGAGCTGATGAACGATACTCCTCAAGACGATGTTTTTCAGCCTGAAATAGGCGAAATAGCCACTGTCTATAACGCCACTTTATCTGCGGAGACACAGAGATATGTCTCAATTTAGATGGGAATCTTTCATGATATCTATGCGTCTATCCGCCATTAGGCCCGATTCTGAGAGTGAATTTCGTGATTTTTTTTAGTAAACTCGTCGTCATTTCTACACGTTTTTATATGCAATAATCAACTCTTCAATTCCCTATAGCATTAGAGTTTGCAAGAGCCCCATTTTTTGTGGAGGATGTATTCACCGCCTCCAGTTATCATTCTCACAAGTATATGGTAATATTGGTTGAACTTTTTGTCCTACAAATATATTATTGTGCGTGCCAAACGCGCAGCGTGTCCGTCGCGTCGGCGTCGTGGACGCTTCTTTGTGTGGGTGCAAACTGCAGTTAGTGCAATTCAGTGGATTGGGCGACCCTTCGCCCCCTTCGGAATCGGACATCATTGGAATCAGTGTATAGTGGCAGGGGGGGGGAGGGGGGTTCATGGCCGAGTACCGAGGGTCCAAGTTCGAGTCCCATAGCCTAGCCAGGGCTCCGTCAAAGTCCTGACGGACGGACGTCCTGAAGCAAAGTCCGCTGCCGCCGCGCCGCGCCGCCACAACGATTGGAGTGGCAACGCTCGACAAATCCGTTTAGTTCCGCGCGCTCTCTTGTCCAAGATCCGTGGAACCCAAGCGAGGCTGACGTCTCTCCGATACGTCGCCGTCGTCTCGGGACGTTTTACAGACGTTTTCATTAGCCGCTTGTTACACCAAATCCCCGCCATTCGTTCTTCGACTCCGCGATGCAATGTTGCCGAGCATTACTGCACAGGTAAAAAAAAAAAAAAAAAAAAAAAAACACGGAGTGAGGACGAAATGGACGCATTTATACAAAAGAGACCTACTTGAATTCAGACGTTGCCATTTTTACTTGACTTTAATATTATTATAAAATTAGACCTAGTGCAAAAAATGTTTTTTGAAACTTTCAGGACTTTTCCTTCCCTACGGATATAGGGGCTGTCACGTGACTTCAGCCCCTGTTTCTGTTCATTTTCTAAAGGGGTGTCTCCACCTGCGAATTTAAAAGCGCGAATAAACTGATTGAGCCAATGAGCTTCTTTGTTGTCGATACATCACACTCGACCTATCGACTTCAAGGCAGCTCATTGGCTCAATCACTTTATTTGCGCTTTTAAATTCGCAGGTGGAGACACCCCTTAAGGCATGAAATCCAATGGACAAGGAGAGAGAGAGAGAGAGAGAGAGAGAGAGAGAGAGAGAGAGAGAGAGAGAGAGAGAGAGAGAGAGAGAGAGAGAGAGAGAGAGAGAGAGAGAGAGAGAGAGAGAGAGAGAGAGAGAGAGATGGGAGAGAGAGAGATGGGAGAGACAGAGAGAGACAGACAGTATCCTGACTACTGCTATGCAACGATGCAGGTTGTATTGTTCAAGGGGTTTTCATACTTCATATTCTGTTATTGCCGGTCTCGGTTCGCTGTTAATATTTAAAAGTTTTTCTCCTTCGCTTTCCAACTCTCTCGCCTTCTTCATTCGCCATCAGGAGAGAAACCAAAACACGGGCGTCGATCAAAACCTACAAGGAGCCGCAGGGAAGGAGTTATTTTTACCCCCTCGCGAATTCCCCCCTCCTTTCGCTTATAACCCCTCCTTTTTTACCGCACCTTTTGCCGGTTCCGTTGCCCTTCTTCTTATGCATAAGCAAGCCAAGACCGCGGCCGGTCGGCCGTCGAAGTAAAGTAACTGTCATGTTCCTTCGTTTAAATTGCGGAATGCCGCCGCAAGAGTGCGGTGCGGGGTCGGAGGGGGGGATCCTCATTTAACTATCCTTGTGTTTTTCATTCAAAATGAAGTCATTAACTACCCTACCTCCCTCTTGCCACGCTTTCTCACCGCCGCACAGTGGGAGCGAGTCAATGGGAGAGACTGGACATAGAGGGGGCAAATATAATTACGCGTACCTTCGATAATACGCAACGTAGAAGTTTGAAAGTGGTTTTATCGGTTTCATTGTAAAATTTCCTACTAGAATCACTCAATACAGTTTGAATTTTAACCGTAAAAAATATTGATATCGCCAATTTTTAGTCATTCATTTTTATGTCCAACCTCTCCCGTTAATTCGTTCCACTGTGCGCCGCGCGCTTTCTGAGCTTGCTGCTCGTCTCATCTTGGTTATGTTGTATATAAGTCACTATGGTGTACGGCGGCGGCGGCGCTCGTCCGCTCGTCGCGCCAGAAGGTTTTTCTTATCCTCCGCGCGTTGTGTGAAGCAACCCCCCCCCCCCCCCCCCAATCGCCCCCATCGAGGTTGTAAGATAGCGCGGTGTTCGGGTTGATATCTGTATTATCTTGATTATTTGCGCCGTAAATCAAATGTCATGATATTGCCGCCCGCGCTCCGCGATGCGACGCGCCGCGCGACAGTAACGCGACGCTTATTATAGTGACGCCGCGCCTCCTGCCCTCCTGCTCGAGGATGGACGGACGAACGGATCGTGGACGCATCTGTTGAGTTCTCTCTCTCTCTCTCTCTCTCTCTCTCTCTCTCTCTCTCTCTCTCTCTCTCTCTTCCTCTCTCTCTCTGTAACCTAACCTAACCTAACTTAACCAAACCTGTCTCTCTACTTATCTTAATAGTTTCTCAATTTATATTTTATTTTTTGTTAGACTTATATCTGTTAATTATTGTATTTTCTTTTTCTTTTTTCTGTTTGTAGAATTTTCTTTGTGATTCATTTTTACTACTATTTAATTTTGTTCCGTTAAGTTAATTTTTTGCTAGTTAAGTGTAAGAAAGGGTCTAGAGCCCTAACTTTGCCTTCCTTAGTTTTAATTTCTTTATTTTTTGTCTAAGTTTTTAATAAAAAACCGTATCATCATCATCATCATCATCATCTCCTCTCTCTCTCTCTCTCTCTCTCTCTCCTCTCCTCTCTCTCCTCTTCTCTCTCTCTCTCTCTTCTCTCTCTCTCTCTCTCTCCTTCTCTTTCTCTCTCTCCTGCTCATCATCCTCCTCTCTCTCTCTCTCTCTCTCTCTCTCCTCTCTCTCTCTCTCTCTCTCTCTCTCTCTCGTCGCGGCTGCAGTCATGAGCTGCGCGCGCACCACCTCCTCCGCACCGTTTTTGAGAGCTGCCGTTTTTGCGTGTAAGTACTTCTAGACGCATTTCCCCGCATTTAACTGAATGTAAAATTTTTGAATTTCCCGCCAACTTTAGCAAAATTGTTCCGCACATTGCTTAGTTCTGAATTCGATGCCGTAATTGCACTTAACTAGGTAGGAAGAGGGTGGGAAAAATGAGGTAGGTGGGTTGCAAAAATAAAAGATGGCTCGAAGGAAACCTGGCTGGATGTGTTTTTGTGACGCATTAAACGACTGTAATAAATATCAATCAAAGTTTTCATTCCGCACGAAATGACCTAATAAATTTGTGTGCGTATACCTGGTGGCGTCCGATCTAGGCGCTGCGCCAGTCGCATCGAGAGTGAGATCAGATGTCATGTAGATACGTCTCTCGCACGTCTACGCTTCCGTTCGTGAACAGGTGTGTGGACCGGTAAATTAGATTCGTCGTAATTTCACTAATTATGTTGGCACTAAATCTGTTCTTCCTTGTCAAGTGACAGTGAAAATAAATGTTCCCAGGGGCTCAATAATTCTTAAGATTTTTGAAAAATCTATCGTTGAACTTAAAAGGAAGCCCTTCACGAAAAAAGGGATCATGGAATATCAGGTGTGCTCTTAATTTTATTAAAAATGTTAATTATTTGCTTTTGCTTATTTCCAGTCAGGAGCATACTCGATTTTTTATAATCCTTTATGAGCTTATAAGATCTTGGATGAACAACTTCAATTTATATTTGCTAACTCGTTTTTTTGTGTTTTTTTTTTCTGTCGGTTCCATGCTTAACTAGAAACTTTGACGTATTTTAATAAAAGCTGTTATAAGTTAAAATCTTGTAATAAACACAAAATCAATGTTCCTAGCTGGAGAGATATTCGTCCATTAAATCATAGTCAAAATGACGAAGGTATTTCATGAATCACAACAGTAGCAGCCCAAATTATCTAAAACCATAGTTTATTGCAATGTTCTTGTCTTGCTCATTTAAAACTGCCAAGGTCAAATCGCACTCCCATACACATCGCCTCTATCTTCCAAAAACCCCTTTTCCCCCGCCAGGAAAGGAAACTGCGCAAAGGTTCTTTTGTACTTATAATCCCCAAAGAGTGGAAGGAGTACCAGAGAACGCCTTATTAATGGCCTTTCCGTGCAACCTGTAAGAAAGGAACATATCCCACGTGTGCAGCGCAAAAGCTCGCCTTTGAAGTCTGGCGTGGGACAAATTACAGAGCATTTCCCAGGAAAATCTATTATTAAGAGTCAGGGAATTGGAAAAGTGAGTTAACTCCTCCAGCGAAGTGTTGTGGGGGTGGGGGAGGGGAGGGGGGGGCAAATCGGAAGTGGAACGAGGAGCCGAAGGAGGCGAGGATGGGGGGGGGGGAGTGGGGGAGAAGATGGTGTCTTGAAATTTGTGTCGCACACGTGCGAAAGTAAATAAACTTATAAATAAACATATGGAGCCCCCGGAAGACGGCGAGAATCGGCAACACGTAGTTCATATGTGTAACGCGTGTGGTGTGCGCGCTTCCCTCTCGGCGCTCACTGTTGCGGCGTGTGTGTGTGGCGGGTTGTCTAAGTATAAAGGAAAGGGGTTAGTCATTGCCACGGTGGCGGCGCGGCGGCGGTGTGCTCTCTCTCGCAGACTCTCAGTCGTGTGTTAGCTCCTTCAGTTGATCCTCACACTCCTTTGCTCGCCTCGCTCTCTCACTCGATGGGACGTTTTGTGTATATTTAGGGGCATTTTTTAATTCACCGATGACTCAACCGGTTGATAAATGATTACACAAACACAGCTCAGTCCAGTGCATAACTGTAATGCACGAGAATACTCGCATCTGTAATCTTTTCTCAACCGGTGGAGTCGTCGATGACTTTTAAAAACTTGCGGGTATTTTAATAATTTAACGGCGATTCCACTGATTGAGGAAAAGTTACAGATCAGAGTATTTTCGTGGAGTACAGTCGCACATTGAGTTGAACTTTGTAATCTTTTCTCAACCGGTGGCTTAATCGGTGCTTTGAAAAATGTCATTATTTATACGAAAAATGGCAGCTCTGCTTTCACTCGACGTTTGGCGCCGCGTTATACATTATGTCATGCACGGAACTTTTTATTTTTTTATTTTCATTTTTTTTTTTTTTTTTTTTTTTTTATTTATTTATTTTCCCGCCGAATTTTCGTAATAATAATTCGAATTCAAGGAAAAAGCTCTGCACGACGACAGCTGTCGCACACTCCGGGGTCCTCACACAATGGAATTGCCGATTGCCTGTTACTAGATGCACCCTGCGTTTTTCTCCCTTTGTACCTCAATTTTTTTCCCCCCATGATTCAATGACGGCGGAATAAGTCCTTGTCACACCGGCTGAATTTCTTGACGTCCTGAACAAAAGACGTTTGCATAATATTTTGTCAAATTGGTTTTTTCCAACGTCGGATAACCCCCTCCCCCCCTTCCCCTTCCACTCCCGATGGTGCATGGCGTTTGATTGATCAAGAAAAAAGCATGCGCACTCATCATCAGAGTCACATATGTAACTGTTCACGGGAAAAAATGACAGGTAGAATTTACCATCTGCCCAGCTGATTTTGGCATCTGCCAGAAAGTATGGCAAATTTCACCATAGTATGGAAAATGCAAGTTAACCTGTTGGTACATTTATTACCACAATCTAGTGAAATTTACCATACTTTCTAACAGACTCCAAAATCACTACGCAGATGGTAAATTCCACCAGTATCCCCCCCGTAAATACAAGAGTTTCTTCTACCGCGGTTACCGTCGTGTCGTGTCAACTCATTATCTATCAAAAATGCTCCGTCCCCCCCTTTAATTATTTAATCACTATAAAATAGCATAGTATATTTAACTTTTTTATTACGGTTTGTACTAAAGTATGCTTGTTCTTCGATGTCATGGAATGTGAAAATAATATTTGAGAATCAAAAATTCAAAAATTGACCGGGAAATCTTATTTCTTTTTACTGAATTGAGTCTAAAATGTCTTAGAAGTCATCGATAATTTTCCGACTTTTAAAGAATGGATTTTGCTTGGATTTTTTTCCGCAGTTCCTGGATGATAGTGGTTTAGTCCAGTGATTTTGATTTTCTTAAAAATTACGTTCAAATTCGACTCAATAAAAGTTCTGTGAAGCACATGGCAAGTGTGTTTCATTTTCCTTTTCAACGGACTGTGCCAATTTTGGTCATTGGACACGAGTTTCTGGCCGTAAATTGATTTTTTATTCACTATAACCTATAGTAGAGGATGGGTATTAGGAATAACACACATAACAGCACCGATTCCAATGTTGAAATAGTAATTACTAAAATTGGTATTAACGCATATCAATGCTCGATATTTGCCGCTGTCTAGTTAAAATTTTGCATTTTTAACAAATGTGTCCATTTTGACTTGTCACCGTTGTTTTTGAAAGATATTTTGATTCAAAAGCAATTTATGTCTATAAAAAGTTGTTCGTTGATTGTTCCAATACTGGCTACCATTTGATTCGCCTCCAGTCGAGTTGTTTTTCCCGCCGGCTTGTCCGGCGCACAATGGTCTCAGATCGTTAGAGAAAAGTGACCGAAAATCAATGCAAAAATAAAAAAAAAATAAAAACCATTAAAAATCATCGTTTTCTTTTAAGCTTTCTTTATATCTCTCAAGCAATATTTCTTGGTTTAAATTGAAGGGTAGAGTGGATAAAGGGGTTATGTGACACTTTTTTGATTTTGAGAAATTCGACTTTAAAGTTCAAAGTAAGGACGTTTTCGACATTTTAGCTGAACATCAACCGCAACAGCTTTGAAAGTAGGGTCATATCCTACATTTTTTGAACCAAGTTGGAAAATGTATAGATAGATACCATCATAACTCCTTCATCCACTGTGCTAACTCGATTTTTTCCAAAATGTCTCATAACCCCTGTATCCACTCTACCCTTCAATTACTATCGCTTAAAATGTTTAAAATTGGTTCTTGAAAGATTATAAATGTTAAATTATCGAGACAGTTTTTTTTCCCTGCTTTTGGCCAATTTTTGCCGAATCCAGACCGTAGTGCGACGTGCTGGACATTACCGATTCGTCACGGTCATTATACGCACAAAATAATACAGTCAACAATCAACACACGCTGATCAACCCAAATTAAAATCGATGATAATATAACCAATTCAAATTTAATGGCGAGACCGACCGCGACACGCGGACCGGACCCGCAGTCTATTGGTCTCTTGTTCATACATACTCTTTTCTCATCCCCGTTTTCCATATTAACATTTAACTGTTCCCCCATCATAGTCCAGTCCCATGCGTGTTATGTACAATAGCTGCATTGTCGTATATTTGCTGAGTAATGCTCGGCGATTTCGGTCGCAACCCGTTCTCGTTCGTTACCATGAATCGCGGCGCGCCCGGCCGCCGACGAGGAACCCCCCCCCCCCCCCCCCCACCACCACCCCCTCCTAGCGCGTAACCGTACGCGCTATATACCCACCGGATCCAGTTTTGACAATAATCGTAGTCAAACAGTGAAAACGCCCCCCCCCTCCCCCCTCCTTTTAACGCACATCACCGCTCGCAACATTAGGCCTAATTATTAATTAAACTCTTTCACGCAGGCAGCCGAGCGGGAGTTCGCGGTGCAAACGATGACGATCAGAATCGAACCGACTGACTCCCCCCCCCCCTCTCGTCTCTGCCCCCCCCACTCCGTAACAATGCGTATATGCATTTATTGTTCGAGTTACGTCGCGACGAAACGGCGGTTCTGACCGAAAGGAGGAGGGTGGTGGGTGGGTGAAGGGTAAGAAGGGATTGGTGAGGGGGGGGAGGTGTCGTTCAGTGCCGGGAACGGAACCGCGACCACGGGCAGTTTAAATAGACGCGAAGTATGAGGGCGGAGTGGCGGGAGCGCTCAGTGGATTCGTCGGGGCGATTTGTCAAGTGAGCTGATTTCGCATCCCTAACTCTGGCCATCGAAATTTGTACACTGTTTAAAGAAAACGTTTGAATAATAATCGAAGCAATTCGTCCGCCTTAGAATTCGGCGGAGTGAGAATTACTGGAGTCGGAACAGAAGGGAGTAAAATTTGACGGAGTGAGAATGGACGGAGTGAGAGGCACTCCGCACGGGGTGAGAGAACTCCGCACGGGATGAGAGAACTCCGCATGGGGTTGAGAGACACTCCGTCTATTCTCTCTCCCTCCATTCCCACTCCGTCAAATTTTACTCCCTCCTATTCTGAATCCTCGTAATGGCGGAGCTAAGCAGGCATCATGTTAGATTCCTGTGTAATTTTTCACTTCCTCAACGGAGACACAGAGATATATCTCAAAGATAGGAAACTCCAATGGTACCTGCGTAACTTCGTCACTATAAGCTCGATTCTGATAATGAATTTTGTATTTTTTTTAGTGATGTACTCATCGTCATTTTTACAGGTTCTTACCAATCAACTCTTCAATCACTTGTAGCAAAAGTTTACAAAAGCCCCATTATACAAATTCAATTATAAAGTATGAATTTCTCTCCAAATCGGCAGCTCTGGTTCATACTAGAGGAGCCTGAATATATGCGAGTATTATTTCTCCCTTCTCCTTAAGGGCGGTTGAAGTAACTCGCAAGATGGCGGATTTGTAGTGAGATTGTATATCTATTTATAGTTTGTTTACATTCTCTGCTCGTATGATCACGTGGTTCTAGTTATCTCCCAAAATGACTGCCTCGATAATACTCGTGTTTATCTAGTATACTCTAGTTCTTACACCTTTTTTCCTGGATGGGGCCCTTTTTACGCCTTAGCCCTTTCCGTCACAGTGTTCATTATAAGGGACGACATTTTACATGGAGCTTTATGGAAATTCGGAAAAATTGACTCACACATGAAATCATACGAGAAAAGTTCGTTCAATTTAATGGTATAAGTCTCAGATTACTTAGTGACACCTCTATCATAATTCATGACAGAAAAGGGATAAACATCTCGTGTTTTATGTGATCGGTATTTGATTCTCAATTTCCCATTGTGCGCAGTGACGCGCGCTTTCAAGCTCATTGCATGCATCCGTTTTGGTGGTGGCGTCAGTGAGAGTGGGGAGGGGAGAGGAAGGGGAGGAAGGGGGGGGGTCGCAATAATAATTTCGGCCCCACCGCGCGCGCCACCAGCACCAGCGACCGACCGCGTCCACCACGCGTTTTTAAAGTGCATTTTTTTTTCTTTTTTCAACCGCGTGCAGTGTGCACTGTGCAGGCTAGCGAACGGCTATCGTAGGGCTAGCAGGGAGTTTAAACACAAACGTCTGTTTGTGGACTGAATATTGCCGATTGACTGCGCGATCCGCATTGATTTCCGCATGTGCGTTGCGTCTGCACCCTTCCACCCCCCCCCCCCCCATAACTCCCCCATCATCTCCTCACTCTGTTATCGCGAGACTGTCTACTGTCTATTATAGTATCATCACCCTTGTTACTAAATTGACAATGCGACGCGACGGCTTTCCTCGTGGATGGCAGTAGTTACCTATTTAATTTTATGTTGATTTGTGACTTGTTCCCAATAAGCGTATTTAGAAATGTCGGAAGAAAGTTTGAGGAAATGTCATTTTTGTTGGTAAGATCTTGCTCGGTGAAAACTGAAACTTTGCATTTTTCGAAAATTTTCAAGAAACTTAAAAGATAGTTATTAATGACTGCAAAGTTTTACTTCATTTTATACCAAAAAAAGAGATGTAGTTTGCGAGCAAAAAAAAAAAAAAAAAAAAAAACAAAAAAAAAAAAACAAGGAAATTCCTACTTCGATCTTCGATCCATATTAATACATTAATGAATGAATTGTTACTATTTTTTTTTTTCCTTCTTAAGTTTATTGTGTGTATTTATAAACACCTGAACGTTTGACATTTTTTGTAATCGTGTAATGGGGCTCTTGCAAACTTTTGCTGCAGGGGATTGAAGAATTGATTCTTGCATAAAAACCTGAAAAAATGACGATGAGTACACTAAAAAATCACGAAATTCACTCTCAGAATCGGGCTTAGTGGCGGAGAGACGCAGGTATCATGGGAGATTCCGATCTACTCTGTGTTTACCTGCGTTGAACCGCCATTACGAACTTAACGTTTTACCAGTTATGTGAGTTTATTACTAAATTTTAGACTTTCTTAGTGCGATTTTCGTGATTTTCGCTTTACATCAGATTGGACTGTTCATTTGCCCGCAGCAAAAGTTTGCAAGAGCCCCATTTTGTTCACCTCACGACGAGTAGAGCAGATTTTATTTCAATGAAGTGAAGGAAACGTTTTTTTTTTCTTTTTTTTCTTTTTTCGCTCGTTTAAAATGATGGTATTTCTTCTCTCTCCGAATCAACGCGTGCACGTGCAAGATCCCAAGAGATCCATTAGACAACACTTCATATCTGGACACCCAAAAAAAAAAAAAAAAAAAAAAAAAATATAGCTCGTTCATTTGTATCAAGTCGCTCTGTAACAAAGTGCAGAAGTATTAATAAAGCTTTCTCTCTCCGCACGGATTTATGATTTATGACGCGCCAGTCGCTTCTCTCGGCTCTTATCTCCTGCAACTTTTCCCGCCTTTTCCTCGCGATAATTTCACTTTTCAAACACTTCCTCCCATTCCTTCTCCTCCCACTTCCCGACCGCATGAAAACATTGTTGTCAGCTCTACCTCTCCCATTTTCGTCTCTGTTTCCAGCATCCTTATGTTAAACCACTCATTTTTTCGCACTCTGTTAAAAATCGACCAAAAATGGAGCTGTTGCAAACTTTCGCTATAAGCTTACTAACAATTGATAGTTGGGTATAACCCTGTAAAAATAACGATTAGCGCTCTAAAAAATCACGAAATCCTCTCCTCAACTCACAAAATGCTTTTAAACGCGAGACCGTAATGCCGGCCGGGGCCGCGGTTTGCATTGGGTTTCCCTATCTTCAATCAGCGCCATCTACACGAGGTGTTCTCGCAAAACCACACAAAAAGAAGAAGCAGCAAACAATTTTCTACCATTAGATTTGGGCGGCCTCGGCCGCCATTACGGTGTCGCGTTTCAAAGTATCTTGTGAGTTTAGGAGTAGATTTCGTGATTTTTATAGCGCTAATTTTTATTTTTACAGGGTTTTACCAATCAACTATTAACAAGCCTGTAGCAAAAGTTTGCAACAGCTCCATTCCGGAGTGAAAATCTGAGCGAACATAAAAATGAGGGTACATTTTACTCTCTATACGGAGTAAAAATAGGGTGTACCGGAAGTAAGGAGCGAAAATTATACTACTAAGGCGAACCGAACCTATCTCCGACACAATCAAGCAACTATTCCTACTCTCGCGATCTCGGTTGGTATCATATAAAAATGAAGGCGAACCGAACCTCTCTCCTACATAATTTGAATGAACACAACTTTTCATTACTAGGAAAGGCCGACTTTCATTTTAGATCTTTCGTTCAACTTGGCAACTTTGTATACAAAAGTTTCGGGAGTTGCGTTGCCCGGCGCGCATGTATCGCGGGGAAATCTAACTTCCTCGGGGCGAAGATTTATGCTCCGTCAAAACAAGGCTTGCTCGCTCTCTCACTCACTATCCGCAATGATTACAGATAGCCGAGAATTAGTAAGTTATTTATAAGAGAAAAAGTCATCCCCCGCCCGGCCCACCCCCATCAAATCATCCCCATCCCCTTCTACTCGCGCTGACTCTCTGCCGAAACTCGGCTCTGTTGAGCGCGGCGGTCACAAAGATCATTTGTCAAAATCCATTTATTTATTATACTTTACTTGTTTTTGTGTCAAGGATAATGTGTGCCTGGCCCTTTTAAATATTGACTGATAAGCGATGAGTTATTGATCGATTAAATTTCACTAACGATCGGTATGATCAGGTCTAACTCAAATGTATCCTTTTGCGAAGGGTTTTGTCTTTGATCTGTTACTCTATTTTTTAATCACTGGAAAAACAAAGTTTATGTTGAGCCGAGGCAATCTTTTAAATTAGCTTCGCAGAGGAAAAGTTTTAGATCTACCGCAGTAAGTTGTGGTTGTAACCGAAGCACTCTTTCGGTAAAGCAAAAGCAGGCGAATTAAGGCTGTTACTCTATCGAAGTAGTGCTTCAGTACAACTGTAACTTACTCCGGTAGAGCTAGAACTTTTGTTCTTCGAAGTTATTTTAAATGGCTGCTTTGGCTTTACAGTAAAGCCAAAATTTTAAATAAAGATTTTACTTAAAATTTGTTTTTTCAGAGAACACGTCAAAAATCTATAGGACCCATTATCATACAACCTGCAGTGTTTATGTACATCCGCGAAGTCCCCGTGTGCTTTCTGATTGCATAATAATAAGCGTCTTTGACCTATTGACCTATGTCCCTCTTTTTTCGTTACATTTTTCGACTTTTTTTTTTTTGTTTTTCAAAGACGAAATATTTTGCAAACATGTCTCTTCGCAGATGAATGAATATGGTCAATGAGATCCGAGACGACCATTCTATCAACAAATTTTTTGCAAGCTGCAGATATGCGTCAGTCGACGATGTTAGCATTATTCATCAAACCGCGTTCTCGTCCTTTGCTCGGAATTTGATCGCTTTAAAGCCCGCTCAACACTTTCAAACACGTTTCTCTTATACACTTGTTAACAAACCTATAAAGGAAAAACACTTTTTTTCAGAGAAATCAGCAGATAAGTTCAGGATTTTTAGAATTCTCCGCGCCGGACCGGACACCCTGCTGTTCGGCGAACATGAAAATTGCTCGATTCGCATCTTGCAGCGATTGCAAGACGTTTTCGACGCGTTGAAATAACGCCCCTCCCCTCCCCTCTCATCAACTCCCCCCACCCCTCCTCATCCCCTCGCTCACCCACGGCCTCTTCTCATTTTACTTCTCTCCCTTGTCCCTCCACCCCCCCCCCCTACTCCAGCGTTTTCTCTTCCATCGTTTCCATCAAAGCCACAACTCGTTCTCCAAGCTTGACCGTACAATCTAAGTACATTCGTAAACTTGTTAGCTCTCCTACAATTATTTATGTTAATTCGCCAACTTTTCTCATTCCCTGAAAACCCCCGTCCGCTCTTCGCGCCCCCCCCCCCCCTCGACATTTGTACTTTTGCTCGTTGCTTCGCCCGTGCCCGTGCCCCCCCAACCCCCCCCCTTTTCACCCATCGGCTGGAATAACTCCTGTTCTCAAAAGAGATAATCTCCAATTACACCCGAAACCTATTCGTGTTTTCCCGTGTTTCGCTCGTTTTTCTTTAGCGCTCGCGCTCTCTCGCTCGCCATTTCGTTTTATGTCGCGAATAAAATACGCGCTCCAGCGGCTCGCGGCTCGCGCTATCTTTAAGCCCCGCCAAGTTTTTCCCTTTTTTCTCCCTTCTTCCCTTCGCGTTTAAGGATTGTTACTGTTCCGATTTTCGCTGGTTTCTGACACTTATATAGGAACGACTTTACCATCAGTTGCACGTTGTTTCGACTCTCGTTGAAATTCAGTGTTGAGATCAGTGGCGAAGCGTGCAATCTGGCAACGTTGCAGTCCGTCCATTTAAAACCATTAGATAGATCGAACTCTAGGGTGTTCGGCGAACACCTTCGCATTCGACCTTTTACACGGGTTTAAATGAACACAATGCAACGTTGTCATATTACACGCTACGCCACTGCATGGTTGAGATCCGTCGCGTGCAATCCGGCAACGTTGGATTTCATCCATCTAAACCCATAAAAAATATCGATTCGAGGGAGTGCATTGTGCACCTGCAATGCTTCGACCTTTTTCATTTGTTTAAACGGACAAGATGAAGCTTTGCCAGATTGCTCGCGCCGCCACTACAAAGCAACGGCCACCATGGGATAGTCTTGTGCGCAGAATCCAAAGTTTTCCATGATTGTGTTTGCCTGCTTCGTTTAGAGAGCGTCTGTTGATCACAGCACTGGCGCAACCAGGATCTCTTCCATCCAGTGGCGTCGCGTGCAATTTGGCAACAATGTGTTCTATCCATTTAAACTCATGTAAACTATCGAATTCAGGGGGTGCACAGTGCACAAGGAAAATTCGATATATTTAATGAGTTTAAATGGAGCAGTTGCATTGTTGCCAGATGGCACGCGACGCCACTGCTTCCATCTCTCTCATTCCCCATTTAAATGTATATAAGTAGGAAAAGGACAGAAAGAGGGGGTTTTATCCCATCGTCCATTCTTGTCTAACATACGTTTCTTAATGGAGAAAAGAGAGAGATGAAGAAACTATCGGTGTGCTACTGGATCGCAGTAAAGATTACATAAAGCTCTATGATGAGTCATTATAGGTACGCTTATTTTTCTAAATGATTCAAAGTTTCTTTTCCACTCTCTGTACCATTAGGTATGAATCTTTGTTCGAACAAAATAAGTCGATCTATTTTTTAAAATCCATAAATTCGCCTAAAAATATTCATTTGAATTGTTGTTTGTTGGTAATTTATACTATTTCTTTCAATCAGACATCTCGATTTCTAAAGTTTGTTTAATTTTCTTTTTGTTGCAGGTAATCTTGATGGTTGTCAATCGATCAGTAGGATTACTCACTGGCCAAAGCTCACATCTTTTAAGGTATTTTTGTTTTTTAGACTGCTTTAAGATTTGAATTATCTCTCTCATAACATGAAGTTATTTTAGGATGGAAATAAGTGGCTTCATGTATACTGTATAGTGACCAGCGATTTAAATTTTTTACTTCTGCCTTGGCGATGTAAACATTAAAATGGATAGTCTACTTGTATATAGAACCAAAATCAATTTGCGAGTACATCACTTCGTAGCGAGCTGTGATAATGTTTAACTTACCTTGTAAAGTGTGAAGTATAACTAAAGAAATTGTTTATTCTGGCAAACCCCTCACTTTTTAGGGTCATATAGAAGTTTTAATTTTGTCACTTCACAGATAGTCTTGGCAAGTGGCCCAGTTACGCTCGCCTTTTAGTACGTGTTAATTCACTATTAATTTTATATGATATCATACCAATAATCCGAGAGAGAGAAAACTCTACGGCGAGAAAGATAAATAAAGTCTGAAAAACACATGCGACAAAAATCCTGCAGTCAATTAACGAATTCGTTCGCGTTGATTATCAATCCTCAAAACGAGTCAACAATCAAACGCGGCGAAAACTGAACTGCCGCGACTGTTTGCGCAAATCAAACATCTTGCCCTGGCGGCCTTTCAAATGCAAATGCCCAATATATAAACGAGGCAAGTATTAATGAGACTTTGATTGAACCACCCTACCCCGCCCCCTCCACCCCTTTTTGCCCGTATCTATCCTTATCGCGTTGATGAATAAAAAGTCACCCCTCCCAATGATGGTGCAGCCGGAGTCTCTAGTCTCCCCGCTCTGTCATAACCCAACCCCTCGATAAATATTTGCGCCTGTGATATAAACATCGAGCATCAGAAACGCAATCGAAATGAAAAACTAAGGCGCACGATACCGCACTACGCACACGGTGTATATAGCCCGTCACGGTTTTTCGGGTGAATTGAAAGAGAATGAGGAAAAATTTAATCGAGTGGCTGTCGAATATATATATAGGAAACGTCGCGTCCAGGACTGTAGGACCAGATGGAGGACTTAAAGATTGATCCTCTATTTGGTTCCAACAGTGACTGACTGTGAGTCGCAGTATGAGTCAACAGCGTAGCGAATCTCGGAACATATTTGTCTCGCACCGAAACGGCCGTAAAGTTATATAAAGTTCGAGGGGTTGGCAGTCGGAATTCGAGGCCTCCAACCCCATAACGCAGTCCAAATGGAATGAAGTTACGACCTTGTAGTGCTTTTAAGGGTCGATGAGTAGCTAAGACCCTCCCCCTCCGGTCTCCCCCTCCCCACCCCGTAAAGTCCCATTCGGCGCGGCCGTGGTATAAACGTAAGCGTGACAAGCTAAGATAATGAGTGTGACAGATTTCGCATAAGTTTAATAAAACCACCCTTGTTACAAAAGTCAAGCCGCTCCACTTTAGTTCGCGCGTAGAGGGTGGTCCCTCCCCCTCCCCCCCCCGCCCCAGAGGCCGCGGATTCGAGGCTGAAACAAGGAAGGGTTGAAATTAGTTAAATTCTGATGCCGGCTATAAATTATGAAGAAGTTTATTAGATTAGAAATGAGTTCTCTCCCGCGCTGTTTCCTCCCCCCACGACATCAAGTCCCTTGCGTTTTGCGTCATCCCCTATAGCTGTATCCTCGTTCGGTGCGCAATCTCTCACTTTTTTCCGCCCTTTTTTTTGGTGTTGTTCTATCACGTTTCATTGGAAGCCATTTTTGTGCACTGTTGATTTTCTTCACTCTTCATTTATCGTGATTATTTTTTTATATATATGTGTGTGTTCCTTTTTTTTTTTTTTCTTCTTCGCTGGTCCTCGTCTGGATAGCGGAACTTCCTGCCATTCCGCACCCACCGAGATGCGAACCGATAGACCGATAGTGCGTTTAATTTGGGGGAGACCAGAGCCTGTATACTATGTATATGCGGAGAGTGTCAATGTTGAGGGTGGGTTTTTCCGCGGGGACAGCTCGTATTGGGGGAGATAAGGCATATCTGTTTGTTCCAATTGTCGTCGGCTCGGGACCGAGGTGTTGAAAGATTCGGGAATTGAAATTTGACGCGCGGGCGCTCCGCGCTTTCGCTGGCCGATATGCTTAGGCTTTGTGTTTCCGCCCGAGATAAGTTTTCCGACCCTTTCGTGCCTCCCTCGAAATCTCCTCACGAGGCTCATGCTGGGCTGCGATGTTGTCAAACTGTGACTGTAGCAATCAAAATGCCTGAGACGACAATATATATCAGAGACTTAGCTCTCCTCGAGTCCCTGTACGTAGAGAGCAGTGGCGTAGTGTGAAACTTGGCAACATTGGATAGTGTCTATTTAAACCCATGAAAAATATGGAACTGTTGGGTGTTCGGAGAACACCTTCGCATTCGACATTTTACAAGGGATTAAATGGACACTATACGATGTTGCCAAGTTTCACACTACGCCACTGGTAAAGAGTTAGGATCAGTGGCGGCTCGTCAGGCGTAGTTAGTGTAGTGGCACTACAACTACTTTTTCAAGTTTTTTTTTTCTTCTTTTCAAATTTTCAAAGATAATGGTCGCGCTTGATTATAAATTATTGGAAGTTCGGAGAAATCAAAGGGGGAAAAGAGAAAAAGGAGTTGTAAAGAGCACCGAATTACAAGAACATTTGTATGAGAGCAGCGCAACAAGAAAGATGCGATCGGAGACCACGTCCTCCCAGACCCCCCACAACTACATCTAATTTTTCAGTCACGAGCCGCCACTGGTTAGGATAAGAGAATGTAGTATACCTCTGCGCTGTTAAAATCGACCAAATTTTTTTTTTAAAATCGAAGCGAACATAAAAAAAATGATGGTACATTTCACTCTTATGCGGAGTAAAAATAGGGTGTACCCGGAGTAAGGGGCAAAAATTACCATCGAGGAGGGTGTGTACGCCTCCTCGGTGGAGTAATATTATTTTTTAACCCCGAGAAAGTGCAAATAATGACTATATCTTTCCTCCTTTTCGCACCATTTTTCACTCCGCAAAAAATATGTCACTCCGAAAACTATACACCAGGAGAAATCATGGTTTTTATGTAACCGGAGTCAGAGTGAACATTTCTAACTGTGTCATGAGTCATGAGTTTTAGGCTTTAGGGGTTCCACCATCGGGTGCGTTTTTGCACGTTTGTTTTTGTACAATTGTTTACAAAATGAAGGAGTCCAACGGTATTTTATGGATAAAAGAGTTAAACTGTCAATGAACTTGTTAATTTTAATAAAGATGCACCTCAAGAAAGTCTATAATGTCCAAAACAATCTTTATAAGCGTAAAAAGATGCTCAACAAAGGCAGTGAAAGATTATACAGTTAGAAACTGTACGGCACTGTAATCTTTGCATTGGAGTTTGGACCAAAACACATCAACGGTCCTCAGAATTTAAACAAATGTGTAAAAACGCATCTAATGGCAGCGCCCATGGTTTTACTACTTGTCTTAACTCTCTATACTTACAGGGACTGTACTCAAACCGATCGCGCGGTAGCCCCGGTTAAAATTTTACGGGTTTTTTTGATCCGAGTTTATTTAAAAAAATATGTATTCATAAATTTCTTTCCCCTTTCCCCCCTTTTTTTTAATGATTACTTTTAAAAATACATCGTGGAGTAATTGATGAATGAGTCTTCAACAGTGTCTCATAGATTAAAACAATTTGTTTTAATCCACGCCTCTTAATAAGTCTCGAGAACGACAGCTTTAGACAAAGAATTAAACTGCGTTCACTTTTCTTCAAGTTATAAAACTTCTCCCCGATAATTTACTTTTAATATTTTACCGTCTCTCTTCGCGCGATCTTTAATCCAGTCGAGAAAATGAATATTGAGCTAGTCGGAAAGAATGCAAAGTAGCATCAGAGAATTATTCTCAAAGGAAAAAGTTTCTTAAGAACGCTAATTCATGAAAAGAAGAAGAAGAAAAAAAATTAAGCTATCTACCCTTATCGATAATAACGCCTTCTTCGATAAAGACGTTCTGCAAAAAAGCGGATGCAGCGAATTGGCAACTGTGTATTATTCCCATTTGAATGCATGAGAAAAAATCGAATAATAAAAGAGCCACGGTCTCCTCAAGAATCGATTGTTTCTCATGCGTTCTAATGGGATGAAGATGAATTCATGGTTGCCAAATTGCTGGATCCGCCCATGCTTTTACCATTAGTAGTTGGTGCAATTTGGCATCATCGGATATTATCCATCTAAACTCATGTGAAATAATCGATTCTTGTCGAAGCAATCTGCCGTATTTTTAAATTCGATCTTCACTTCGGTTTTAAATGGAGGAAAAGCACGGTTGCCCGATTTCACGAATGATGCCGGTGATTAAAACTTCTTCACGGGAGTATCCGAATAATGGTGCTTTCACAGTGATTACACAAGATTTAAATCGCTTTGATAAAACAAACAAGTCAAGGCGTTTATATAAATGTAAATATCCGCTCCCCCATCATTTCAATCCCTGAAGACTTTTGGGGTCTTGGCTTTTATCGAAAGATAACAAAGCTCACAAAAGCAGGGACTAAGGGACTCTCCTCCATTTACCACTATATACATTATATACCCGCGTCTATATCCCTTGCGTTAACTTATATACAAATCCTTTCAAAGGAACCCCTTCATGTTGTGACTCGAAATCGAATATTATCTCTCTGATTTGTTTGAGAATCTTGCGTGTGAAGGAGTGCGCGAGAGTATATTTCAAAGGAGCCCCGCGTAAGTCAAGGAAGGATAGATAGAAAAGGAGCTTCGTCATATCAGGAGCTGTGAGATAGAAAGAGATGAAAAGAGAGAGAGGGAGGAAGTATAGGGAAATATGGATGGAGGAGTGGGAGAGAAGTCACATGTGTCCCATTTGCGGACAATATTTCAGAGCATTTGGGGGCATGGTTGGGGGCTTGTTGATAAATTGTAAGACATGTTTATAAATCTCCGCACTTGTGTGCATGAGAGATGAAAGGAGAGGTTTTGAGAAAGGATCCGCCGGCTTTGGATGGTTGGAAGGAATATCGGGTTCGCTTCTAAGGATAAGGAACGAGGGGGATGGATGGTGGGATGGTGGGATGGTGGATTGAGTCGAGCCGAGTTGTGGGATGCTGGGATGTTGGACTCCTTTCGTTTTTCGGTTTTCGGGAAGAAGCTGATGTTTTCACCGCTCATAAACATCGGACGAACCCGAGAGCGGGCATATTTTAAATAAGTCGCGCGTCCCCCCACCCACCCACCATCCCTCCCGGCCCCACCCCTATCCACACCCCCACTCATATCCCCGCGAAAAAGATTCCGCGTTCTTTTGAAGTGGCTCTTGGTGTTGCGTCGACTTCTGTTGCAGTTTACAGTAGCAGCGCAAAAACCAGCGTTGTCATGTTTCCGAAGAAAAATGAGTCCCGGACAGAATTTTCCTGATCTATTTCACTGACAAAACAAGGTTTATGTACAGTCAAAGTAGCTTTTTAACCCTTTGTATCCTGGCGGTACGAATTTGTACCAAAAAATTAACATGGTTTTAAATTTATTTAAAAAAAAAAATCACCATGCACATCAAACTAATCATGAAAAGTTCATTCTATTCATTGAGATTGATAAAGAATATGTGAGAAGGGTTTGCAATAGAGCCGGATATAAAGGGTTAAAATAACTTCGCGAAGCAAATAGTTCAAGCTGTACCGGAGAAAGTTGCAGTTGTACCAAAGCACTACTTCTTTAGAGTCACAGCCTCTTTTCTTGCTTTGGCTCTACCGACGCAGTGATTCAGTACAATCGCAACTTGCTCCGGTAGAACTAGGACTTTTGCTCTGCGAAGCTATTTTAGAAAGCTGCTTCGGTTCTACTGAAACTTTGTTTTTTCCTTGTAAGTAAGTCCCGGGGGGAAAAATGGGTGAGAAAAGTCCGCTGGTCATGTTAGAAGGAAATTTTGGACAAGTTTTGAATCGAGCTGAAATGCCTGAAATGAATGCCTTATTTTGACCTGTAAAAGTTTTTTTTTTTTTTTTTTTTTTTTTGGCTATGCATGGAGTAGTAATTAATGAGCATCAGTTAGGTCATGTTTTAATTACTTCTTTTGGTGACGTTGCGTGGACATTCCGTGAGAAAACCTAGATACGTTTACTCTGAGTTATGGCATCGATGCTTTCAGAATTTAAGCGTCCTGAGACTTTTCAATCCGGGATCTGCCTACGCTTGAGACCGATTTTCCACTTCCGCGCTGAATTGTCAAACGTGGGCCTGACCTGCCCTACGACGCGCGACGACCCGATGCCTATGCAACCGCCCGCCCCTTGCCCGTCCGGCCCAGTTTAAACTGTTCCGTCCCAATCGTCCCATTCTCTTTTTTTTCTCTCTCTCACAAACTCAAAGGGATTTATTTCCTCTCTTCCCTTTGAAATTTGATGCAGCAGTAATAAGATCTTTATTAGTTTTTTAGTCATAAATTGACTCTCGAGCCTTTCTGCTTTTTTTCTCTCCTTAACTTATTGTTGAAGCTTTATCTATTGAAACGGCTTGCTGAATTTGGAGAAAAAATGAATTTTAGATTACGTCATTTATTTCCTATGCAAAAAAAAAAAAGAAATACTCTCGAGACTATTTAGAATTTGCGGTTGAAATTACCACAGTTCGAGGGGGTTTTTTTCTACTGAAATTTCTTGTTTATTTCCACGAGCAATGGAATTTTTGTGAGAGATTTTCAAGAATAAATACGAACCTAGTAATTTCAACCAGAAATTCTATGTTCGAAACTTTTTCTGAAATGTCGGTTATTCATTAGACCCCTCCTACTTCTAGTAAATACCTGAAAGGATCAAACTAATTGTAAGCAATATAATTATGAGAGTAAACGGACTGATATTTTGCGGATCTCAAGTAGAATTTTTTAATTCACCGATGATTCCGCCGTTTGGCAAAAACATTACACAGTCCAGGTCAGCAATATGGCTGTAACGCAGAAAAATATACTCTGATCTGTAATCTTTTTTCGATCAACGGAAGCATCGGTGATTATCAAAATTCCATTAAATTTAAAGTGAACAGTGTTTCCATCGCTGGACGAAAAGATTACAGGTCAGAGTATTTTTTTATTTATTTTTTTATGGATTACAGTCACACTAGTGACCAGGACTGTGTGTGAGGGAAAAATCAGTGTCTTCTAAGAATCTGAACAGTCATCCAGTGGCGGCTCGTGAAATTCGGCAACAATGTTTTTGCCTCATTTGATTCTATACAATCGATTCGATATTGAAGCAACGCTTCACCAGCATTCGATTCTTTTACATTGAGTCAAATGGAGGGAAACCGTTGTTGCCAAATTGCACGAGCCGCCACTGCCGTCATCAAAGTAGCTGAAAACACTCTCGAGTCTCGCCCGAGTTCCAATTAACTTACAGTGTTGCCAGATCTTGCGGCCATGGGCGGAGCGAGCAATTTGGCAACTGTGGATTCTTCCCATTTGAATGTATGAGAAACAATCGATTAGAAAACAGGCCATGACCGCCTCAAAAAACGATTGTTTCTCATACATTCAAATGGAAGAATCCACAGTTGCCAAATTGCTGGCTCCGCCCATCCTTGCGGCTTTACCCATAGGAACATATAGAAGAACTGGCAACACTGTTTACTTAATTATAACTGCGGCGACTCATAACCTTTATTTGAACCGACGCGACGTAAGTACTTTAACCTCCAGAATGTACTGACTACTGATGGTTGCGGATTGGACTTTATAGTTTGTTTGATGCGCATACATCCTATATTCCTATCAAGAAAGAAACTCAAGTTTTTGTAGCGAAAAGCGGAAGCTTTGGCCGGAACATAATATAGTTTATTAAAAATGGAGCTGAGCATATTTTTTGTTGTTGTTCCTTCGATATATTAAGCTGCGCGATCCTACAGACCTCTCTCTTTCTCCCTCTCTCTCCTCTCCTCTCTCCAAGTTTTCAAAACTTATTTTGTTGAAACTTTGAACAACTTCAGTGCAGCAGCCAGAGTGGAGTTGATTTTGAGGTCGAAAAGAATTGTTTCCTATGCGAGCGAATCGTATATAAAATTCTGCCTGCAGATTTGTTTTGGAAAAGTTCTCGAACCTCACAGTTTTATTGCATACAACCTGTGCCAAGACTATCGTACATCAACAGACTGTTTCAGCAGCGAGGAGTTGAGTTGATATAAAATCGACCTATATATCTGATGCTTCGGCGCGGCGAACCGCGGCAGTTTCAATTTGACCAATCAGATTGTTGATTCAACACGCGGGAGATTCAAACTGACGAATCGAATGATCAGCATGTAAGTAAACCGGAAGTATTTTTTTTTTCCTCCTCGCATTTTTTTATGAACTTTAGCACAGGGGCACTTGTCTGGAGGGCGGGGGGGGGGGGGGGGGGTTAAAAAGTTGATTTGAGAAGGATAGAAAAAGGAAGCGATAGATGATGATGAAAGGGAGGGGGGAGGGGTTTGGAAAGAGGAGGAGTAGGTGAAGAATAGAAAGGAATCGGAGGTAGTGTTGATGACATCTGCAGTGACCTCACACCCCCCAATGTTAATATTTGCCCCTTCTTCTCCACCCCCCCCGCCCCACCCCTTAAGAGAATGAAGCTGCCCCGGCCGTTTTCCTCTTCTTCCCCCTCCTCCGCTCGCTTTGGTCTGAAGCCAAAAATATAAAGTGTACCATTCCTGAAAATTAATTCTGCTTCCTACTCTATACTACCAAGTTTTACTTTATTACGTCCCAGCTTTACCCCCTCCCATCCCCTCTCACCCCCTCTCACAGCGTCTGGGCGCCCTTCCTAGGCCGCGATTTTACCGCCGCGCCCTCCCCGTGTTTTTCTCTCCCCCTCTCGTCCCCATCCAACCTCCCTCCAACTTTTACTATCGTCGCTATTATTATGTATTCATAAGTACTTATGAAGTGAATCCTCAGGGATGCGGAAACCCGTTTCAATTTATTTGTCGCAACGTTGCCAATGTTGGTCGCTGCTCGGAGGGACAATTTATTTATTTATTCATGTATTTATTTATTAACTTATTTATTGCAATGGTGCAGAGATTTTCAAGCTATTTTGTTTTGATCCTTGGCCCACCACGACTAAGTAAATCACGACAATTACAAAATTACTGCAGGAAAGCAGAAAACAACCCAATGTTTTCTGTAGAGAGTATACGTTTTCTGCTTTTGTCGGCCATCTTGCCTGCAGTGATTTTGAACTGCGCGCCACCGAATTTGTGGCGCGAAGTCAGATGAGCATACCTCTTTAATCTATGAGCTTGACCTAACCTAACCTAACCTAACCTAACCTAATTTAACCTAACCTAACCTAACCTAACCTAACCTATATGCTAACGTAACCTATAGAGTCCCTATATGTAGAGAGTTAAGACAAGTGAAATCATGGGCGCCGCCATTGGATACGATTTTGCACATTTGTTTACATTCTGAGGCCGTTGTTGTGTTTTGCTCCACTGCAAAGATTACAGTTCCGCTAAGTTTGTAACGATGTATAATCTTTCCCTGCTTTTGTTGATCGACATGTATTAACGCTTTTAATGATTCTTTTGAGATTTATAGACATTCTTTTGGTGCATCATGATTAAAATTAATAGATTCATCGCAAATTACCTCTTTTATCTGTAAAAGACCGTTGGTAAACAAAACAAAAGTGCAAAATCGCATCCAATGGCGGCGTCCGTAGAGCCTAAAATTCATCGACCAATCAGAAGTTGACTACCCTCTTGTCTTAACTCTCTACATATAGGGACTCTAACTTAACCTATCCTAAACTAACCTATCCTAACCTAACCTATCCTAACCTAACCTTACAGGGGGTAAAAATGGTTGTGGGGACCTGATGAAGTCCCCACTGACACCATCGGAAAAGTGTCTGTCCCCACAAAAGGGGTCATACGTGTCCCCACAAAAGGGGTTGTTTGTGTCCACACACACAAACACATGCAGTGATTAATCGCGAGCTAATACAGTGGCACGCAACGAAAAAGCTCGCGGAAATCGGCCGAGGCGCGAGAAAGCTGCAAATTACAGGTGCGAGATTTTATTAATCGCCGGGGTCTTGTTAAATCTCATCCGCTACTCTCCCCCCCCCCCCAACCCTTCCCCGTTAACATCATGCCCCGCCCCATCGTGCGTCCCCCCATCCCCCCTCACTCCCCACCCAGATACCCACTTCCCTTTAATTAAGACACGACGACAAAGAGGCATCGAGAAGGTGAGTGTTTAGGGGGTTGGGGGTACGGGTGGCGTTGGTGGGGGTGAGGTGGGGGAGAGGTGGGGGGAGTGAAGGCAAGGGTCGGAGAGGAGATCCAACAGGAATAGGAACATCATTATGAAAGCGCTACACAGTTAATGTTTAAACATGTTCACCTCTACCCTTCCCTACCCATTCTGTATATACTCCGTTGAGTCCTCTGTGATTCCTTTACGGTTCCCGCTCGCTCTCTCTCTCTCTCTCTCTCTCTCTCTCTCTCTCTCTCCTCTCTCTCTCTCTCTCCTCTCCTCTCTCTCCTCTCCTCTCCTCTCTCTCTCTCTCTCTCTCTCTCTCTCTCTCTCTCTCTCTCTCTCTCTCTCTCTCTCTCTCTCTCTCTCTCTCTCTCTCTCTCTCTCTCTCTCTCTCTCTCTCTCTCTCCTCTCTCTCTCTCTCTCTCTCTCTCTCTCTCTCTCTCCCTCTCCCTCTATCTCTCTTTCGTCTTCCCTATTCTCTCCGTCTCTTTCACTCTTTCGCTCGCTTCCACGAAGCTTTCCCGCTTTTACCTATGACACTCGTTACACCGGCACAAGTGCAACTTTTACGCACACCAGCTCAAAGATTACGCACACCGACTCAAAGATTACGCACACGCGAACGGATTCGGTGTTTTTGAAGCGAAGGGCCTTTGCGTCGAGCGTCGCCCGATCGTCTTTCAACTATTTCTCCCGGTTCATCGCCTCCCCTTCTCCTCCTCCCTCCTCCTCCTTCTCTTTTACTCTTTTCTGTGCCCAGTCCGAGATCATTTCTTCTCTTTCTGAACTCGTCTCTCAAACTTCATAGTAGAAGATCGAGACATTTATTTTTAAATGTTGTGGCGCTTTTTTTTTTTTTTTTTTTTTTTTTTTTTTTTTTTTTTTTTTTTTTTTATGCGGAAAATACTGTTTTTTTTTTGTTTTTTTTTTAATTTTTCAGCTGTGGCTACGAGTTTGTTTTCGATTTTGATTCCTGCGTAGTAGAGTTGCCGTTTTATATGCGTAGGTATGTATTCAATGCCATTTTTCGATTCACCGATGATTGCACCGATTGAGAAAAGATTACACAGTTCAGTTCATTGTAGGACTGTGATGCACGGAAATGCTCTGATCTGTAATCTTTTCTCATAATCGGTGGAAATGCCGTTAATGAATTAAAATATCCGAAAGTTTTGTTAAGTCATCGACGACTCCATTGGTTGAGAAAAGATCACAGATTAGAGTATTTTGGTGCGTAACAGCCATACACTGAACTGAACTCTGTAATCTTTTTCTAACTGTTGGATCATGGGTGAATTGAAAAATGCGATTAATTATACACTAAACGGCAGCTCTGCTGCGTAGAACCAAAAAAAAAAAATGAAAATAATGTCCG
>VMOF01000388.1:74823658-74976158 GCA_011764245.1 Trialeurodes vaporariorum
AGAAGTGAGGAAAATCACGTGACTGCCCCTAAACTATAGTATAATAATTTAAGCCCTCTTTTTTGAAGTTGAGAGTCTTTTTCAAAAAATGTTCCAAAATGTGCTTCCACACTTTACAGGCGTTGGTATTTATATTGCAACGCTGAAACTTGGCATAAACTTATAAAAAGATAAAACTATCAAGTGCCGTGAAGAAAACCTGACCTATGTCTATGTCAATATCATCTATACACCATATCGGAGCCCGGGCGATTTTGAGGTTCGGAGAAGTGGTAGGGATTTTACACGGGCGCTTATGGGAGTTGCCCGGTTTTTTGAGACTTTAAGCCTTTTCCCGATCGAAAATCGATTTTTTTTTTTGCTGAACAAAAGTTGTTTCTCTTGGTCTGCTGAATTATTTCTTTAAAAAAAAAAAATCGAAAAAAAAAGTTTGAAAAAAAAAAAAAAAAAAAAAAAATCTTCCCCCCCCCCATCAAAAATTATTTTCAACAAAATCTCACCAGTCAAAAAAATCGATTTTCGATCGGGAAAAGGCTCAAAATCTAAAAAAAACCGGTAACTCCTACAGGCCACAGGCGCCCGTGTAAAATCCCGACCCTAACCTCAAAACCGTGCGGATTCCGATTTGTTCTATAGCTGATATTGCCTATGTCCATCATTTATTAGTAGGTGGACTGCTAACTATTGTTCCGATAAGTCCCAACCTTTAAGTTGGTAAAAAAAAAAAAAAAAAAAATGCCAGCTGCTGGTTCTCTATTTGTCTCTGTGTCGAACATTAATGGCTGTAGTGACTGAGGCTGCGCTTTGACTCTTCCTGACGTTCGAATGACATAGGATTTTTAATCAAATTCCTTTATGGAAACCCTAACCTCAATTATTTAATTCGTAAACTTCACCGACGATTTACACCATTCAAAGCAACTCTTTACTCAATGAATCGTCTTGTTCCCTTCTTCACTTCTTTTCTTCTTTAGTCATACCTTCTTATTCATTTTCCAAGCGGACACCGCGTGCACGGTGCATTGCTAGGAAACGACCCCTTCTGCATCTTGCACGCCCCCCCTCCTCTCTGTCTTTTGGCAAGTTGCCGCGCTTCCCGCCCCCTCTCCCTCTAATTTCATATTTCCCTCCACTTATTAATGCATTTTTTGTTTGTTTTGTTTTTTGTTTTTCTTTTTTACGTGACCGTAACGCCTTATTACCTGATTCCGTACTTCATTTAAGTAAACTCCTCGGCCCCCCCACTCTCCCCTCCTTGCGGTTTCAGAATCTGATTTGTTTAATTTTTGCTGCTATAATTATACTGTCATTATTTATCACTGCTTTTTAGGCTGTGGCAGTGTGGCCCTCTTCCACTTTCTTGGCTTTTTTTTCTTTCTTTTTCTTTTTATTTGAAGCTCGCTTTTGTTTTTATTAGCATGACAATTCCTGAACGTTGCGTCGCGTCGCTCCGCGGTTCAGTGTGTGCATGTCGCGTCTGTAGATTTATTCTCTGTCACTAATAGAGTTCCTCAGTTCTCTCTCTCTCTCTCTCTCTCTCTCTCTCTCTCTCTCTCTCTCTCTTCCTCTATCTCTCTCAGACTAATTTCTATTAACTTTTAGTGCTCTATTTAGTTACCAGCATTATTCACATCCCCCCTTGACACCCCCCCCCCCCGTCCCTGTGGCTCCGTCATCTTGCATGCATCTTTGTATCATTCTCCAAACTCGACTCGTTATGGATGCGGTGAGCTCGTGTCTTTCGGGGGGGGGGGTTGTGTTGTACGGAGGGGGAGGGGGTTGTTAGTTCACTCGCGCTCTGTTTTCTGAGTGGATTTCTGTAGAATGAACGTCTTGTTCGAGAGTTCGTTTGTTTTGAAGCGCTCAGTCGAGAACTTTGCTTTTGAAGGATAGATTGCGATTGTGAAGCATTTCTGGGAAATCTTGGAAACTCGGCGTTTTCTGGACGTTTAATAAGTCGGAAAACCTAGAGAATTTTGTACCTAAATAATTTTATTTAAAAAAAAAGAAGAAAAGTAATTTTCCTTGGTTTTTTTTTTTTTTTTTTTTTTTTTTTTTTTTTTTTTTTTTGTGGAAGGTTGCAATTCTGAAACATTTTTTTTCGTTTATGATTCCTCGAGGCACGGTTCTTGGTAATCGCCGTTTTCACTCCCGAGTCCATTCCTCGCGTCATTGGCGGATCCAGGAATCTATCCTTCTCTCTCTTTTCCCATTAGAACGCGTATGATAGAAAAGGACAGATTAGGGGCAGTCACGTGATTTTCGCCCCCTCTTCTATCCTTCGCTAACACACGCATTCTAATGGGAGAAAAGAGAGAGAAGGACAATTTCATGGATCTGCTATATAGTGCTTTGGCAGAGTTTCAGTCAATGAATTAAAGAATGTCAGACAACGCTCAGTGGCGTAGGGTGCAATTTGGCAACGTTGTAATGTTTCCATTTAAACCGATTAAATAGATCGAGCTATAAGGTGTTCGGTGAACACCTTCGCATTCGACCTTTCACGTGAGTTTAAATGGACGCAGTGAAACGTTGCCAAATTGCAAGCTGCGACACTGATGGCAACACTGCTCTTAAGTCGCTTCCTGGCTTGCGCCTTTCATCAATCACAATTTCAGGGGGCCGTCCCCTCCCCCCTCCCCCTCCCCCGGGCCCCTCCTCTCCCGTACAGCGGGAGTCGCGCGACGAAAACGGGACTAAAAGATGAAAGGGAAATACCTAACCTCACTTTTCGTCGCGACGGAGAACGCGCCGATGACGCGATCACGCGTTGCCGGAAAATCGCGGGTACATCGCCCCCTCACCCCTCCCCTCGCCCGGTTCCGAATTCACTTACGCCCGAAAGGCAGGCACGCAGGCGGTCCCGAGCATAAGGCGAGAGAGCGCGTTTGTGAAATTAAGACTTAGACAAGCGAAACGATAAATTTCAACCGTACAAGCCTCTCTATCTCAACTTCAACTCATTCCTCCCCTTTCTCGCTCTCTCTCTCCCTCGTTCTCTCTCTCTTATTTTAAATCTTTTGTGTTTTAAGTTGTTTTTGCTTTTTCCCCGCGCGCCGTGACTGTTCCCTCTTCGGTCTTTTGTTTTTATCATTTGAAATAATGGATATAGGCTCTCTCCCTCCCAATTCCTCCCTCTCTGTCTCTCTCTCTCTCTCTCTCTCTCTCGCTCTCTTTTCTCTCTCTCCGCTATTGTCTTTGACAGATTCCTCCCAATTTCTTAAAAATATTTCTCGCAGCTTTCTCGTTCATCCGTCGCACTTGTTTACATGACTCGGACGCGATTTGATGAGCCGAAAAAATTCTACATCACCACCCCCCTCCTTTCCACCCCCTCCCCTGCACTGATGTTCGTCTCTCCCGTCATTCCTATCTTAATTTAGACTTCTCCGTGAAATTGCTATCCCTCCTTTCCCTGGTTTTTTTCCCCCCTCGCTCGGCCCCGTTTCGTGAAATTTTATATCCCACATGACGTAATAATGAGCGTTGCTTGATGGGTAGACTGTCGTATGTATACACAATTATGTTAGCCGTGCAATGTGCATCATGCCATTTCAAAAAGTATGTGAAAAGTTTTTGGATGATCCTGTCGTATTAGGCCTTAATAGGGAGTCGCTAATTAATTGGTTTTTACTTCGCTTGAATTAATCCCTTTGGCGTTGTTATTAGCTTATTCGATTTAGCTGTCACAAATCGTTGCGAGAGTGCGCTGCGCAGAAAGTTCGTTGAGAGATTGACAGTCTGTCCATTGCCGTGCTCACATGAAAATGTGGATTTTGGCTCCGTGCGTTGCCAGATTTGACTAAGTTGTTCACACGTTTCTCATTGAATTGAAACGGGAAGCTTGCGGAATTTTAATCTGGCAACATTGCATTGACTCTCGAAGACCACAGCCTACCACTTTCGTCAATTAAACGAAGTTCCCTGAGATCTCGCCTTTCGTTTTGCGGTTTTTAGTGATGGTAGAACATCCGCCTTTGACCGAGGTTTTTGTTTCGAGGCATTTGACAGTTTCTGGAAATCGAACACACCAACCTACTGTTAAAATAATGCACAAGATGCTTCAGAGAGAGAGCATTTACACTTGTGTAAACATTTTAAAAAGGGGGGGGGGAGAAGAAGAAGAAGAAAAAAGTGTGTATTTGAAATCTCTTTCCTTTCCTGCGGGACAGTCTGTGGCGTCATTCATGAGCGTAGCATTGCAAGCATGGGCGCCCGCAGAAAAATTTCCAAGGGGGGGCAAAATTGTTGAACCCCAATGGAGGGTCTAGGGACACCACCACCCCCCCCCCCACCGAGGAAAAAGGGATTTTTTTTTTTTTTTTTTTTTTTTTTTACTAATTCAAATAGTGTACAATTATTAAGCCATTCTAGGTGTATACAATTAATAATAATAATTTTGACGTGTTTGATATTATGAATAAAGGGACGAAATATGGTAGTAGTAGTTAAAGAACAGTACAATTCTACTATTCCTTGTAAAAAGTGAGTTAAAATTACAAAATAGACTAATAATAAAGTTCGTCAACTATTACTCCTTTGATTCACATTTCAATTTCTTTTGATCCTTTCATTTTTCTTCGTGAAATTCTGACTGTTTTGAATTCCAGGGGGGGGGGGGGGGCAAGTGCCCCCTCTTGCCCCCCGCTGCGGGCGCCCATGATTGCAAGGGCTGTGGAAGGCTCAAGCCCTATCCACTTTTTTTTTTTTTTTTCCGAATTCGTAATAGGGAAATCCCAATTTTAAAAAAAAAAACCTTGAGGAAGGGGGACTGAGACCCAAATAATGTTAATCGTCAAACCATCGTTATTTTTGGAGGTTTTTACATATGCGAATAATCGACCGTTACATCGCTTGTAGCGAAAGTGTGCAACGGTCGCATCCAAGGAACCTTTGCTGTTAGCCACAACCAATCAAGCAATCCGATCGGAATTTAGTCCGTTCCGAGGACGAATGAATTGAATTTCCCTCGATTGTCCAAAACGCGATCAAATTTCCCCTCATCACTATTTTACTCCTCTTCAGAAGGGGGTGGCGTTTGCCTATATTCGATGTTCGCTGTTCGAGCAGAAGTCGTGTAGTCGTGGTCACGTGAGATACGGACGAGACTGATAGCAGTTGTAGAAGGGTCTTCATAGAGATGATGTGCGGGAATTATTAAGGGATGAACGTTTCATCCGAGGGGGGGGGGCACTGGCATTGGGAACGCACGTTTAATTTTGAACCCGATGAGCGAGATCGGAGTCCAGGCTTCGGGGGGAGGGGGGGAGGGGGGAGGGGGTTAAGTTAACAACCGCGATTAAAAGCGCGGGGTGTAAACGGCAATTTAATAGATCTTCGGGACTATCAGTAGCGCGGCCGTCGGCCGCCACCACTGCAGTCGCAGCAGCGCGGCTGCTCGCTGCCCAGCCCGCTTTTCACTTAATTCTCCCCTCCTTCCTGAAGCTCTTTGCTCTTGCTTGCTTTCTCTCCTCCCCCCACCCCCTCCCTCCACTTCCATTGAATTTTACGAGCGATGGTCCAGTTCAAACCTCCCCTTTCCTCCCGGTCAATGGTTCCTCTGTCCATCGACTCCTCTCCTCTCGGTCGTAACACCGACCAAATTTGTTATTCGCTGAAAATTATCGCCTCTTTGCGCTAATTCCTCGATTGGGGTGGTTTTACTACCCTCACTCAACCCCCTTCGTCATTCTCCACGGCGCGAGGCACCCCCCTCCCCTCCCCTCCCTCTCACTCGCCAGTCCCTTGCCGTGCCGGCCGGCGGCCAGCATTCACCTCCTTTTGTGAATGAACGTTCCTGTGTTTGCGGGTGTGAGTATAAGTGTGAGTCATTTCTCTGGTATGATTGTGAATTCGTTTGTGAGGGCGTGAGATGTGAAATCGACCCCTCTCAGCTTGGATAGTTATATATCTCCTGGTTTCTGTACGGAATTCCGCGGTCATAAAGTCACAGAATAATACAATCAGAAGGGAAACTCTAATTCATTTTGAAACATTCTTTACTTCGGGCCGCCTTGTTTGAAAGTGAGTATCTTCGGCAATCTTCGGCAGATCTTCGGCAACTGGCCGAGTTGTGATTGGTTGTATAGCCTGAAAAAGCATGTCCGCCATCTTGAGAAGTGAGTAGGCACAGTTGCCAGTTTGTGCCAGTAAATTCCAAATCTTGTTTCCATTGGCTCTTATGGGAGTTTCCCTTCTGATTGTATTATTCTGTGATAAAGTGTAGCCATTAGTTTGTATAGGTAACCGCCTTCGACCAAGTGCTGTGATAATCGCGCGGTTCTGCAACGGAACTGTGAGGTGATTTCCTCGCGAAATTTTTGCCTGATTTCAATCCGATGGGTCCACTTGTCGCTTTTGGGAAAGGTCGTGTTTTTTAGCATTTTAAATTGAAAAAAAAAAGAGAATAAAAATCAAAATCCAATAACGTCAGCACCTGCGGAATTTTTGTATGGATTTTTGTGTTCAAAACGAGCAAAATCGATTGAGAACGAAAGCCGTAATTTATGGGATCCATTTCTTCATAAGCTTATAGTGAGCGCGAGTGAGAGCGAGTGAGTGCGAGTGATAATATCATGTCTATCTGCCTCACTCGCACTCGTTGAGGCTTGTGGGAATTTTCGTATTTCATCATTTCCGGCTTTATTTTTGAGTATTTTACCTTGAAACTTTCAGGAAATCTTCCTGGAGTATGCTCGCAGGTGCGGACGTTCCCCGAAATTGTACTTTTTTACGTAAATTCGTCAATTTTAGCCGAAAACTGTTGACTTTTAGAGCAGCGAGACTGCGAGACTGTGGCGATGCGTGCAATCTGGCAACTTTTCATTCGGATCATTAAAATCCATGAAAAAAATCGAACCATCTAGGAATCGCCGAAGACCATCGGATTCGACCTTTTCAATGGATTCAAATGGACAAAATGTCATGTTGCCAAATAGCACGTTTTGCCACTGCTGCGAGACGTGGTCCCCGATTCGAGCTATAATTGACTATGGAACCATCTTATAAGACCAATGGGTATGTTGCAAACTTTTGCTACAGCGATAAAAAGTGTTTACTCCAATGTAAAATCGCCTGAAAAGTCCATTGGTGGCATCATAAAGTCAATAAATACAATATTAAACTCACAAGAGGCGTTTATCGAAATCCAAGATGGCGGCAAAATATCGAGGAATCTGAATGTATGCACCGTGATCATCCAAGGATTGCCAACTTTGACAACCTCACTGCAGGTAGAGGTTATGTGTTTATTTACGTTGTGATTGGTTGTGATAGATATTGTGAGGTTGGCTATCCTTGGATGTTCGTGATGCATGCATACAGATTGCTCGATATTTTGCCGCCATCTTGGATTTAATTAAACGCATTTTGTGAGTTTATTGTTGCATTTCATTGCTTTCTGATGCCATCATTGGACTTTTCAGACGATTTTACATTAGATTGCACACTCTAGAGCGCTGTAGCAAAAGTTTGCAACAGACCCATTAAAGCATAGAGTGGTTTTCACTATGCAGAAGAAGGTGAACGATTTCGAACCACGATAGTAAACAACTTTTCGTTGAACTTGGGAGATAATGCGTTTTGAAATCAAAGCATAACTCGTAGGACCATAGAACAGCTGAAAAGCGGCTCAATCTATCCTCATGTTAGTTATTGTTACCCTTAGTCTGAAGAGTTCAACCCCTTCACCAATCGCCCTTGAAACAACATATTATCTTTCCGTCAGGGGATGTTTCTCTCTCCTCCGGATATCTCTGTTTACTCTCGTCTCGAAAAATATTGACTCCGCCTCATAAAAGGAGAAAAAAAAAATCTTTCCTCGATTTTGTTTATCTTCAAAACCGACAGATGACGACCATTTACTCTCTATATCCGTATGAAGCTGGATGTTTAAAGTTTTGCTTAGTCCTCCTAAATGCTGTTTTTAAAAGCAAAGCATCAGAGAACTAACACTAATACACGCTCGTATATCTTATACATATATATTTGACTCGTGCATCATCCTCGTCAATAACATCACGTTTGCTGAGGGACTGAAGAGGCTGATAACACACGCAAAAGGACCAGAGAAGCTGCGTTGTCAGATTGAGCAATTCTTTTGTTTTATGGTGCTCTAGCAAACTTTTGCTAAAGGCAAGTAAATGGTTGAATCTGCGGGCCGATCATTTACTTTATCGTTAAACCGATCGATAAAACTGTCTACGAGTGATGCTGTTGGTCGATAATTGTAAAACTTGGCTGTTGCTATGGTAACCATCGTTAAGAGTCTCGTTTTATAAAGGCTATTCATGAGTAACCTTTAAAAAACGGACACTATAAAGATGGTTACCATAGAAACGGCTAAGTTTTACAATATTCGACCAATAGCATCACTCTTAGACAGTTTTAACGATCGGTTTACGATGAAGTAAATGATCGGCCCGCTGATGTGGAAACCAGCGAAAATCACAAAAATCACACTTAACAAATCTAAAACTCAGTAATAAACTTAGAAGATAGCTGTGAAGGCAAGATCGTTCTGGCGGAGCTATGCAGAGATCAAGAAAGATTCCTGTCCAGTCACTTTCTCTACGGAAACCTGCGCAGAGATACGTCTCGTTGTCTCACATTAGATAGAAATCTCCCATGATATCTTACGTCCTGCGTAGCTTCGCTATTAAGCCCGATTCTAAGAGTGAACTTTGTGGTTTCTTTAGTGTACTCATCGTCGTTTTTACAGGTTTTTATGTAAGAACCACCTCTTCAATCACCTGTAGCATAAAGTTCGTATCTAATCTGATACAATTCTCTGTGTTTCCGTATCTCCAGTGATATACCCGCGAAGCTCCGCCATTAAGATGCTGTCATTGTAGCTGTTTTCCGAGTACACTGAAAAAAGAAAGTTTATGTACTGCCGAAGCTGCCTTTTAAAATAGTTTCGCAGAGCAAAAGTTTAAGCTGTACCAGAAAAAGTTGTAGGTGTACCGAAGCACTCCTTCTTTATAGTAACATCCTCTTTTCTTGCTTTGGCTCTATCGAAGGAGTGCTTCAGTACAACCGCAACTTGCTCCGGTAGAGCTAGGATTTTTGCTCTGCGAAACTATTTCAAAAAGCTGATTCGGTTCTACTTAAACTTTGTTTTTTCAGTGTAATACTGAATTTTAGACTGTTTTAGTGTGCTTTTCGCTGGTATCTATACATCAGATTTTTCCATTCTTTTGCTTCATAGCAAAAGTTTGCAAGAGCCCCATTTATTGACCGAATCCGAATTTTATTCGGCAATTCGACAACAACTTATGGGCGGTTGGAAAAACTCTTCGGTCGGAGAGGTTAAGATCGGAGACCAAGGGAAACAGCATTTGAGAGCACACGTTTAAGCACATAAATAAGGGCTCATATTTCACTGCTCTGCTCTCTCTCTCTGCACCGTATACCCCATTAAGAGACATGTTTGTTTTCCTTTCCAAACTTCGAGGGGTTACGTGCCGACTCGACTGCCTGCCGCGCTGCGCTGTCCTCTCTCTCACTCTTACACACTTACACAGGTTCTCATCGAACCGCGGCCAAGCGGAGAAGGCCGCTTTCCCATTTTAGGCCATTTTAGGGGCTCTTTGCAATACGAGTTGCGGCCGTGGCCGTGACGGACGGCGTCAATTTCTGATGAGGGGGTGGCTCTCTCACGTGGGTTTCACAGGGCCCACTCTTTCTCTCTCTCTCCGCTGAAACAAACAGACAAACAGAGGGGGTTTGTAAATTCGATCTGTGGTGAGCTTGTGATGGGGTGGGTATGACACTCCCCGTATAATAAGGTTAGTCCATTGTGTTCACTAATTATCGGCCTTGCTCCGACCGGAGACCTTGGATTTAGTGCGGTTGTGTGTGTTGGTGAGGGCGCTAACGATTGGTAGTGGGGGGGGGGGGGTTGTCGCCCCTTGCAATGCACGGTGAATGAGCTATCACAGCTGTGTTTTGCTCTTGTTCACACGTAAATTCCATACCGAAGAAACTTGAGGAATCTAACCGTAAAACATTCTAGGAGCTTGAATGGGGCTCTTGCAAAATTTTGCTACAGGGGATTGAAGAGTTGATTCTTGCATAAAAACCTGTAGAACTGACGGTGAATAAACTGAAAAAATCACGAAATTCACTCTCAAAATCGGGCTTCATTGCGGAGAGACGCCAGCAATTTGGCAACTGTGGATTCTATCCATTTGAATGCATGAGAAACAATCGATTCTTGAGGGGGCCATGGCCCAATTTCTAATCGATTGTTTCTCATACATTCAAATGGAAAGAATCCACAGTTGCCTAATTGATGGCTCCGCCCATGCTTGATACTATTCTAAAAACATACACCCAGTGGCGGCTCGTGAAATGCGATGTATCGATGTCTACTCCATCTAAAACTATAGAAAAGTATCAATTATCAGGGGGTGCAATTGAAACCCCCCCCCCCCCCCAAATCGATACTTTTCTATAGTTTTAAACGGAGTGGACTTCGATTTATCGCATTTCAAGAGCCGCCATACTGCGTACATCGCATTTCTGCAGAATAGGAGAGGTGACTCATTATTCTGGACGGAAGAGTCATAGCCTGAGCACGAAGAGTGCCAAGTAAAACGACGTATATATATATATATAGATGAAAAAGCTCACAGTTTTACTCTCTGTTCATTCGGGCGCAGAGTAAATCATGTTCTAATACGAATGAAAAAAAGTTACATACATTAAACGACTCAAAAACTTCGGGCCAGAACTTTCGCACGTATTGCTGTACTTACTCTCTATAAAGTGCATACTGACTGACCAAGTTATCCCTTTTCCGGAACGGGAGGGGTCGTGCGGGAAGGTGCAAGAGGTTAGTCAGAAGGGGAAGGGGGATAGGAGAAAACTTTAAACGATTCTTGTAAAATGGTTTCGCTCCAATGTTTCAAACACAGAGTTGCCGCATCGTACGGTTTTCGTCATAAGAAGACATTCGGAAAAACTGCACAATTTGGCAACACTGGTCTGCTCCTGACATCCGGCAAGCTTTCACCCATAAACTAAAGACCGTTGAAAAGTTTTGGGATTGTATTACACGCTTCTTGGTAAAACTGTTTTCTCAGACTGCGTTTCCGCAAATCTTTTCGCGTTTCGTCGAAAGAAAGGAGGAGAAAATGACAGTACAGGCGTAACTAAACCCGATGCCTGGAACAGAATGGAAGCTCATCCCCCCTCTTTTGGGAAGAGCGTAAACCTATTTCCATCACCCAACCATCACCACATCAGTCAATTTTTTTTTTTTTTTTTTTTTTTTTTTTTTTTTTTTGCATATGATTGTTAGCTTAGCTAGCATTATATTTTGAATCTCGATGTTTGAATATTTACCCTTCTACGAATTAAAACCCCCACTAATTCTCAATCGAGGAGCTTGCGGATAAAAACATGACAATTCCGGTAGTGGCTCGTGCACTTTGGAAACCACGTTTTTTTGTCACTTGAACCTGTGCAAAAGTATCGATATCTTAGCCTGGGGTTGTGATTGCACCTCCTCAAAGTTATTATACTATACAGATACGCAAATGCGGCATACTGAGGGCGGGAAAAATCGGCCTGTGTTGGGGTACATATAATGCGCCTGCAAGAATGAGAGAATACCACCTGTTAGCTCAACGATACAATGTAAATGTATATCTATTTATGTGCCTTGAAGCTATCAGGTTGTATCTGCCCTTGAAATCGGAGCCCATTTCTGTGAAACATTTGCGTTTCTGTATAGTATAATATATTTGCGCCTCCTGAAGATCGATTGTTCTACTATCGAACTAATCGACAGATGAATCATCCTATAAGGAAGTTTTTTTCTTAGAGTCTTTTAATGTGCACCCTTTTTCTCCTATAAGTGCGTGTTCGAATGCTACCTGAAATTACTGCTGAATTACGCTGAAGTTTGCGGCCGTCGACAAATTGGCAACATTGTTGCCAAACGAAGTTAGCTCATAGAAATCACGCTTCCACCCCCTTTTTTTTTCCTCTCTTTTTTTTCGTAGTTGTAAACAAATAGCGAGCAGAAATTTTATCGATCCGTAACGCTCGAACGAACATCACTATTCCAGAGACTCAGAGAGGACAGGACAAGAGAGAGAAGCATCAACGGACGCCATCAGTGTATTTTTCAGCATTACAGCCGAGTCTTGAAATTTCAAATTCCAGGCGACTCTTCGTCTCGCGATATTATTTCTCGTGAATCCCTGTTCCCCCCTTTTTTTTCTCCCCTCTTTTTTTTTCTATTATTTTCATGGTTCAATTATACTTATTTCCGCTCTTGTCGAAGGAGGAGACGAAAGATAAATTGCAGGGCGAAGAAAAAAAAAGAAGAAAAAAAAGAGCTAAAGTTCGCTGTAGATACGAGATCTCCTGTCGACAACTTTATACTCGCGACCTCTCTACTCAAGCTTTCGCCGGTTCTCTGTTTACTTAAAGTCCCTAGTATTTTTTTTTCTTATTCTTCTTTTCTTTTTTTTCAAAACATGAATAACACAAACTTAACCTCTTTCTCTTGAATGCCGTTCATTAGTACGAAGACCCCCGCCCCCCTCTAATGCACTAGACTTAACTCAACACCCCCCCTCATTTCCTGCAAATCTTGGACTGGGCAATAATTCGAAGAAAACGGCTTTTACTATTACTATGTTTCATTGGATTACACCCGCGGAGTGTCCCAATTTCATTGATAAATTGGAGTTGAGGTGCATATTGTTGTACCAGTCCATTGAAATTGAATCTCCGCGCGGAAATAATCCTATAAATTCTAGTGCAACTGCGATAATTTCTCTTCCGTGAAGGCGTATAGCCGTTTCTCCGAATAACTTTTATGAGTATAAGGGGATTTTCTTTTCTCGCTCGAGGAACACACTGTTGGCCCTCTCCCCGAGTTTTGTATTGACAGTTTCCCATTGAGTTTTGGGAGAGGGTATATTGGAGCTTTTCCTCTGTTATGCCTGTTATGAGCTTTTCCGAAAGCAATAGGTTTAAAATCCTTGTTGTTTCATTAGAAGTTACCTTTTTTTTCTTTTCGACATGAAATGTTTAAGCCTCGTTCCAGATATGACAACACCGGAATTGACTTTCCGGAACTGTCCGGTCGACAGTCACTCAGTCAGCCTCTCGGCAACAACGGAGGACACCAGTTCATCAACTTACCACCCTCCGACCAACCGGTAGTTGTTGGTAGCGTGCCGTAGAAGAGCAAGGCGTCTGGCGCAGGGATAGGCGTGGGTGGAAGCGCGTGGGAGTGAGGACTGAAAGAGAGGGAGAGAGAGAGAGAGAGAGAGAGAGAGAGAGAGAGAGAGAGAGAGAGAGAGAGAGAGAGAGAGAGAGAGAGAGAGAGAGAGAGAGAGAGAGAGAGAGAGAGAGAGAGAGAGTGAGAGCGAAAGGGGGGGCAGTAATTAAACCAAGCCAGAAATTTATGTACCAGTATAAATTTGCCGCAGTGCCCACCACTCTCGCCCCCCCCTCACTAACTTACGGACAAAACTTCACAAGGGACGAAACCCTGGTGCAATCCACCCTTTCCGCCCCTCCCGCTTGTGACCCAGGGGCGACGGACGCCACCGACGGGGGCATTGCAAGCAGGGATAATAACTCATCAAGAATTGCACTTGATTACCAGGGCATGTTTTACCGTTGAAAACCCCAGCCCCCGTCCGAAGCCGCGTCGCGTCGCGTCGCGTCGCGTCGCGTCGCGCCGGCCGCGGCATGGTGTGGCCCCGGGAGCAGTTTTGTTAAAGTCGAATTATTTGATTTGTACCGAACAAACGAACATTACACATTCCTGTACCCCGCGCGTCCCCCATCCGCGACCCTACTGGCCCCCGGTCCCCAACTTCGTTCATTGCCGCCCTCTGAAGTTCCTCCTCGCTCTTCGTCACGCCTGTGCCCTGCATGTTCACTGTTCAGAGCCCCCTGCCCTGCCCCCTCTCTCTTTTTCTCTCTCTCAATCTCTCTCTCTCTCTCTCTCTCTCTCTCTCTCTCTCTCTCTCTCTCTCTCTCTCTCTCTCTCTCTCTCTCTCTTCTGTCCTCTCTCCCTGTGAATCCGAGTAAACACCAGCACTGGTTCCATTATTTGACTGTTGTGGGGCGTCGTTGAAGTTCAATCATGATCATTTTTATGTCTCTTGTGACCCCCTCCCCCTCCCCCCATCCTTTCTCATCTCGTATTTGCCATCACCTCGCTCTTTTATGTATCATGAGTCAAATATCTTGATTTCTAACCTCCGAGAAAACTTTATGAGACAAGGACACGGAAAAAAAACTACGGTGAAAATAACCACACGGATACCTGATTTTGGCACCTGCTAGTTGTTATGGTAATGTTAACCAGAAGTATACTATGTTTTGACTAGGTACTAGGTGATGTTACCTGATTGCATGTCGAATTTACTCAAAGTATCGGTAAATGTACCATACCTCTAGTCAAGTTTACCATAACATCTAGCAGGTGCCAAAATCAAGTATCCGTATGGTTATTTTCACCAATCTTTTTTTTCCGTGGAGAACTGATCATTCACGGCCAGCGGCGCGTCTGATCACGTGATTCGCGACGTTTCTTTGTCTCCTGTCTATTTACCAAACCCGCGACGAAAGACACGTCCTTCATTTCGATACAAATCGGCTCTGCTTAGTTAGCTTCTGGTGCAGGGTGAAATTTCTTACTCATAAAAATCAATGGACGATTCTGCCGATTTAAAACTTACGAGGAGACCTGTCGTTCATCGAACTGCGATACGTGTTTTTCGGCTTGGGCTGGGTGCGAATTTCTTAAACACACTATATCTGATTTATGTAACCAGATCGTGCTCGGAAAAAAAAGATTAGTGAAAATAACCATACGGATACCTGATTTTGGCACCTGCTAGATATTATGGTAAACTTGACCAGAAGTATGGTACATTTACCGATACTTTGAGTAAATTCGACAAGCAATCAGGTAAAATCACCTAGTACCTAGTCAAAACATAGTATACTTCTGGTTAACATTACCATAACATCTAGCAGGTGCCAAAATCAGGTATCCGTATGGTTATTTTCACCGTAGTTTTTTTTCCGTGTGATTGGTTCTAATTCGAGACATTCTATATAAGAAAGCTATAGCATCTGATCGGTCAAATTCAAACTGCGCGCTATTTATCAAAACAATGTGTACTGGAGAATGGAGATCTCTCCTCTTTATCAGCCGTCCATTCGTCTTAGCATCCCACAATTCACTAATCAATCCATTTGGCGTTAAATGTTTAATATCCCTGAAGAAGGGAAAGAGTAGAACCACCTTCCCCCATCACTATCCCTTCCCCGCTCTGCAACAGCCTGCCTGCCACTCTACGAACGACATAACATTTCCATCAAAACCGGGAGTAATTCATTAGAGCTATTCCGAGTCCGACGACCATAGACCGCGACTCAGACCCCTCCCGTTCGGCAGTTCTGTCCCAACCAGTGTTGTCACGTAAAACAGAGCAAAACTCGTCCAAATCTTAGAACTATCGGAAATGGGTCTGTTGCGTACTTTTGCTCCAACGATGTAAAACCTTGATTCTTACGTAAAATTCGCTTGATTCTTACGTAAAATTAGCTTGATTCTTACGTAAAATTCGGAGAAAATGGGCATGCATCTTAGAACTATCGGCCGATATTGGTCTGTTGCGTACTTTTGCTCAAACGATGTAGAACCTTGATTCTTACTTAAAATTCGATTGATTTTTACGTAAAATTTGCTTGATCCTTTTGTAAAATTCGGAGAAAATAGTGATGCGCACATCAGAAACGTTCAAAAACCATTCATTAACTCAAGGAATCACTTCAATGGCCGGGGCTCTTGCAAACTTTTGCCATAGGGGATTGAAGAGTTGATTCTAGCGTACAAACTATGAGAACACTATAAAAAATCACGAAATTCCCTCTCAGAATCGGGCTTACAAGGGGAGGCTCAGAAGTCGCCGCCTTCGATTTTGAAAACAATTGCACGAAAATGTAGCTAAAGTAAAACTATTAGACCCGTGTTTCTCACTTTTTGCCAATGGGCCTTCCTAAAGCGTCAGGAATTTTTTGAAAGTTGCCGAAATTCACGTAAATATTCGGAACGCTCTCCGCTCGGGTTTTTATAAGTGAATTTCGGCAACTTTCAAAAAATTCCTGACGCTTTAGGAAGGCCCATTGGCAAAAAGTGAGAAACACGGGTCTAATAGTTTTACTTTAGCTACATTTTCGTGCAATTGTTTTCAAAATCGGAGGCAGCGACTTCTGAGCCTCCCCTTGTTAGTGGCGAAGAGACGCAGGTATCATGGGAGATTCCCATCTAAAATAAGACATATCTCTGTGTTTCTGCAGAGAACGTGACATAATAGACAGGAATCTCCCATGATACCGTTGAACCGCCATTACGATCTTTCCGTTATAGCAGTTATGTGGGTTTATTATACTGAATTTTGGACTCTCTGGGTGTTCGCTGGTCTTTACAATAGATTGTACTATTTATTTGCTTATTGCAAAAGTTTGCAAGAGCCCCATTTCAAACAGTCCGCCCTACACTAGAAACTTTTTGCACCGGCACACTACTATGTATACGGAACCTCCGTGCGTATCTGTAAACAACATCGTAACTACAAAATAAAGGGATTACCATCTAAATACATGAAATATTGGCTGCATTTTTTGTCTGGTTCTTTTCTGGTTTATCAAAGATTACAAAATGATACAAGAATTGTTTGCAGCTAAACGAAACATTTAAATGTTTGTAGGTTCTGTTGATGTTTATGTAAACGCGGTGGTTTCGTCTACGTACGTTGATAATGGTGTCTCTTGAAGCGCGGGTTATTTGAAATGGAAATGCGATTTCCTGAATGTTTGTTTTCTTTGATTAAAGGTCTTGAAAGTCAGAAATTATGGATTAATGAGTTTACTTTTTTGATTTTTTGGCCATTTTTCGACGATCTTAGACCATACCTACTATAATCTTAGTTCTTGCGCACCTACTATAATTTTGGCTTCCCCCCTCCTTTTTTTTTTTTTTTTTTTTTTTTTTTTTTTTTTTTTTTTACAAATCAAATGTATCTCGTAAATACACTCAGAAGTAGTCTAGGCATGGATAAAGTGGGAGGAATCGTGATAGCTACCCACACTGGTATATGTTTTGGGGGGGGGGTTCAGGGGGGCCGGGGCTGCTTGTTCAAGGATATTTTGAGTAAACACGACCGCCGCGCCGCACCGCTGCCATTAGCTTTGCTTTTCTCAGGCATAGGTCGAAGATATTTTTACCAAATATTAACTTAAAAATCCATCGGAATAGCACTCTTAACTTGTCTCTTTCTTTTTTTCCCCCTCTTTCTACCTCTATCCCAATATTTGTCTAGTTTTTAAAATCGTCGGAACGATTATCTGTCTGAAGTGCTTCCAAACATAGGCTATTATAGATTGAAGCGCAAATGGAGGTGTGCACTGGCGCAACCAGGATATCTTCCATCTCTCTCATTTCCCATTTGAATGTATGAGTAGGAAAAGGACAGAAGGAGGGGGTTTTATCCCCTTGTCCATCCTTGTCTTACATACGTTTCTTAATGGAGAAGAGAGAGGGATGAAGAAATTCTCGGTGCGCTACTGGAGGTGTGCGTTCGTCGATGACTCTTCCATGTGATTCCTTATGCGCAACCAATCACCAATTTTCTCTTTAAATAATCGAAATTATTCTATTTTGGGTGGACTTCAGCCAGTGGCGACTCGTGAAATGTGACGTATCGATGTCTATTCCATTTAAAGCTATAGAAAAGTATCAATCGTGATGGGGTGGAATTGAACCTCCGAGAAATCCGATACTTTACTATATTTTTAAATGGAGAGGGGCATCGATGTATCGCACAGTACGAACCGCCACAACAAGTTGACGAAAGCAACCCGAGTAGTATATAATATGTTGCTCTGAAATGGACGCAGGTCTGTCTCCTCCGAAGTTTTAAATATTCGCGAATTCCAAAAAAAAAACATTCTGATCCATCGAGCAACACAGTTTCCAAGTATAATGAATTTCAAAAGAAATTCCTCTCATCGAAATTGTTCTTGGTGATTTTTTCTTTTATTTTCCATCGTTTTAAATTTTTCGAGGCATAATGGCACAAGTGCCTCTGAAATACCTGAAAACCGAAAAATTTTTAACTGGTCAAGAAATGAAATAATGACATTTTTTATCAGGATTCTTTCTTATGAAAGCCATTGTACAATCAGTCGTACAAGACCTGCGATGCGTTGACAATTTGACGCAATCCGTAAAACATGTAAAAACAAAGCTCTATTTCTTTTCTTTTTTTGTTGTTGTTTTCTCTAAATTGATAGATTAAGGGTTCGTTAAAGATTCATTCTGTTTAGTTCTTAAACACTAGAAAGCCGTTAATTTGTTTAAAGGCAGCTGAGATTTATAATGGTAAAAATTTCGACCAAAGGTACTTTCTTTTGAAAGTCCCAGTACTTTTGACTCTAAAATTTGAGGTCGCAGGAATTTGTCTTTCTCTCTCTCCTTCCATTTGAACACGTGTGTTAGAAAAGGGTAGCAGAGGGGGCCATCACGTGATTTTAGCCCCTATCTTTGTCCTTTTCTAACGCACGCATTTGAATGGGGGGTAAAGAGAGAAACACGAAGTCCTATATCAGCTATATTGGGTGAAAGATCGGGGCTGAACGAAGGAGGTGCGTGATCAAACAACGAAACTTTCGGTCGCATCTCCACAGAATAATACAATCAGAAGGGAAACTCCCATAAGAGCCAATGGAAACAAGATTTGGAATTTACCAGCACAAACTGGCAACTGTGCCTACTCACTTCTCAAGATGGCGGACATGCTTTTTCAGGCTATACAACCAATCACAACTCGGCCGGTTGCCGAAGATCTGCCGAAGATTGCCGAAGATACTCACTTTCGAACATGGCGGCCTGAAGTAAAGAATGTTTCAAAATGAATTAGAGTTTCCGTTCTGATTAGAGTATTCTGTGGCATCTCGGTGCAGCGCCCCGAAAGTTTTAAGGTAGGCAACTTCTCCTTCATGCAGCAGCTGACTGTGCGAGGGTGGGGGATGGGTGGGGGAGAAATCGACGGTACGGGTACTAGAGAATTTTGCGAAAGTGCGTGAACAGACGATGCAGGGACGCAATAGCCGTGGAAGGCGCGGGAAGAAGACAGGGGGATCAAAAGCTCTCCCCGTAGAACTAATCGGGACGGGTGCCGGTGGACGGGTGGAAAGGGGGGGGGGGCGAGGCGACGCAAGTCGCAGCCGAGCCGGTTTAAGTGGTAAAGAACACGCTCGGCTCACCTTTTGCATTCAAGTTGATATATTTTGCGAAACTGCCGAGCCCCCGCCCTGCCCAAGTTCCTTGACACTTGGCAGACTAATAAAACGGGGGATGATTTTAACCCTAATTTCCCACAGGACTTTTCTCGCCCCCTATCTCTCCCTCTCTCTCTCTCTCTCTCTCTCTCTCCCCTCTTCTCTCTCCCCCACTCTCTCTCCTATCCCTCTCCAGCTGTTCCTCTCTTTCTCTCTCTCTCTCTATCTCTCTTTCTCTCTCTCTCTCTCTCTCTCTCTCTCTCTCTCGCTCTCTATCTCTCACTCTCTCTTAACCTCTTTCTCTACCTCTCTCTCCCACTTTCTCTCTCTTACTTGCTTTCTCTCTCTCCTTCTCTCTCTCTCTCTCTCTCCCTCCCTCTCTCTCTCGCTCTCTATCTCTCACTCTCTCTTAACCTCTTTCTCTACCTCTCTCTCCCACTTTCTCTCTCTTACTTGCTTTCTCTCTCTCCTTCTCTCTCTCTCTCTCCCCCCCTCTCTCTCTCTCTCTCTCTCTCTCTCTCTCTCTCTCTTAACCTCTTTCTCTACCTCTCTCTCCCACTTTCTCTCTCTTACTTGCTTTCTCTCTCTCTCTTATACTCTCTCTTACCCTCGTTCTCTACCTCTCTCTCTCTCCCATTTTCTCTCCTATCCCTCTCTCTTACTCGGTTTCTCTACCTCTCACTCTCTCGCTCCTTCTCTCCCCATGTCACTCTCTTACTCTCTTTCTCTACCTCTCTCTCTCTCTCTCGTTCTTCATACACCACCCCGCCCCTTTAACCAGCACAAGGTGTTCCCGCACTCTCGTTTATCAAACTCTGTCACAATTTAAATTAGCCTTGTCTTTTCCCCTCCCTTGCACTCTTCTGCATAGCCGTAGCCAGGATATTGTCTTTCTCTGTCTTAGCCCATTTGAACGCATGAGTTAGAAAAGGATGGATATAGGGGCTGTCACGTGATTTCAGCCCCTCTTTCTGTCCTTTTCTAACACATGCGTTCAAATGGGCTAAGAGAGAGGAAGACAATATCCTGGCTACGGCTATGCTCTTCTGTCTACCTTTACACTGCTCTCCACGTCATCCAGTCCGCAACTTACGCAACTTGTACACTTCGGCGTCCAGTTTTGTAAAAGTTTCGTTTTGAAGGTATTTCAGCCGTAAAATGAACTTGTCAGCTTTTTCGGCGTGCAAATTTGCGGTGCATCTTCGGTGTCTTTAGAGCGAAGTTTTTTTTTTTTATTTATTTTTTCGCAGAGAATGCACGCTCAAAGGCCTTAAGTTTATTGCATTTTACAAGATTGGTTTTACAATTTGATCATCCTGCGAGAGTATAATTTAAAACAAACTAATTATATATCACAGTCACCTGTGGCGCCGCTCTTGAACATTGGATTTCTTTCTTTCGCCCTATTGAATCCATGTAAAAGTATCGATGTTTCAATTGATCGCTCTTGGAATCGATACTTTGCCTTAGGTTTATATGGAGGAGACATCAATTTATCACAATGCCCGAGCCGAGCCGCCACTATAACAGTCACGTCAATGTCTTCCTTTTCAACGTTAAAGGAAAATAATCCGTCAAAATGAAATGGTTGGCGTTGGCATATTTTCTACGATTTTCCCTCCCCTGACTCTCGACTCGGAAACAATTTTTTGAACGGCTATTTGCATAATCTTTTACTTCGTTTCCGTCGCTAAAATACTGAGCTGTGATCTGTGAAGCCTGAAATGTTGAGCATCTTTTTAGAACCCTCGCCTCATTTTTGTTCTCAATCCAAAAAAAAAAAAAAAAAAAAGTATAAATATATTTAACATTTTGTCTTGTCTCAATTCAGTTGGCAATGATTACTCCGAGTAACATGCAAATTTTGAAATGAATTCATTTGCGTGCATCACAAAACTCGGTACTTTCCCGCTGAAACATTTACAATTGAAACGGAAAGAAAAAAACTAAAAATTGTGAATGAAAAGTCATCATCAGAAAAGCTTCACAGAAGTGGATAACCAAGATCACTGTCACATAGAGTTACTATCCCTTGGTATGTACGTTTATATATATATATATATATATATATATATATATATATATATATATATATATATATATATATATATATATATATATATATATATATATATATATATATATATATATATATATTTATAGCGCGAGCATCAAAACATTTCTACAAAAATTATGTCATAAATGTTTCCAGGTTTGGCAGACATAATCGTTGAACTTTGAGTTACCTGACAAAACAGAAAACAGCGAGCATGCAATATTGCAGTCACGGTACATTTTACGAGTGCGCTCACAAGTAGGCAATTCCATTCTTAAGGGGCAATTGAGAAATCATCCTTCTTGCCTGCGTCTTCTCACCCCCCCTCCCCCACTTTTCCCCCTTCCCCCTCCCACCTTCGCCTGTCATCTTTATCTTTTCTTCTCACTCTTTTCTTTCAGTTTCTCCGGACTTTTTTTTTTTTTTTGCTGCAAAAGAATGAATGGTATACTATCGTGACAGAACGTCTGAGCAGATAACGCGAAACGATTTAACTCCGACCCCCCCCCCCCATTTCTCGTTTATACCCTCCTTAGGGACTTGCAAAGTACGTGTTGCCAAATCGGGGTTTTCCATATCGGGGTATCAAAACGAAAGTGTCGCTCTCTATACGACTATAGTTTCGGTCCTAACCGAGACTCGCTAAAGTAAGTGCAAACAAGGGTGGATACAGGGAAGCGTCTTTCTCTCTCTCTCTCTCTCTCTCTCTCTCTCTCTCTCTCTCTCTCTCTCTCCTCCCATTTAAAACCTTGCGTTAGAAAAGGACAGAAGAGGGAGCCAAAGTCTCGTGATGGCCCCCTCTGCTATCCTTTTCTAACACATAAGTTCAAATGGGAGGGGGAGAGAGAGAGTGAGAGAGAGAGAGAGAGAGAGAGAGAGAGAGAGAGAGAGAGAGAGGGAGAGAGAGGGAGAGAATTCCCTGTATCCGCCCATAAGTGCAAATCTTCAAAAGTTTAAAGAGTTTGTTTTTTGATGAGTGAGATGAATGAGCAGTGCAAGTTCTCGCATGAAAAACTTCGTGAAGGGAGACGTGGTGAAATTGCATTCTGCACTTCTGCAGGCCGAATGAAATATTTGACGAATCTTGAATATTTTCCTCGCATTTTTTCGCCTGCTGTTTGTTTGTTTGTTACAATTGTTATTCACATTATTGTTACGCCGTGCTAGCTCCCTGAAATTTTTGCAGCCTCAATTTATTCGCGTATAAAGACTATTTTTAAGTTAGCCGACTGTCTGTTCACTTGATGTAGCTAAAGCACTGTTAACACTTTAGGGCTTGCAAGTTGCTTCTGGGAAGGCCTATCTTGACGGTTCAATTAAGGCCATAGCGCAAATCAGCATTAACTCTTCTTAAAAACATGTTAATTGAAAATTGGGCCGCGGTCTGCATTGGGTTTCCCTATCTTCAATCAGCGCCATGTACACGAGGTGTTCTCGCACTGCCACACAAAAAGAAGAAGAAGCATACAATTGCCATTAGATTTAGGCGACAACGGCCGCCATTATACGGTCTCGCGGTCAAAAGCATTTTGTGAGTTTAGGAGTGGATTTCGTGATTTTTCAGTGCGCTATTCGTTATTTTTACAGGGTTTTACCCCATTACCCATCAACTATTAACAAGCATATGTTGCAAAAGTTTTTAACAGCTCCATTCTTGGTGATGTCATCTAATTTAGGTGACCATTGGAGCAAAGGGGCTCTTGCAAACTTTTGCTGTAGGGGATTGAAGAAGTGATTCTTACATAAAAACCTGTAAAAATGACGATGAGTTCACTAAAAAAAAAATCACGAAATTCACTCTCATAATCGGGCTTAATGGCGGAGAGACGCAGTTATCCTATCTAAATTGAGACATATATCTGTGTTTCCTCAGAGAAAGTGACATAATAGACAGGAATCTCCCATGATACCTGCGTTGAAGCGCCATTACGATCTTGCCGTTGTGACAGGCATGTGAGTCATGGGCGCACCCAGGGGGGGGGCCAAGGGGGCCAAGGCCCCCCCATAGGAAGAAAAAAAAGGAGGAAAGGAAAGGAAAAAGGAGGAAAGGAAAGGAAAAAGGAGGAAAGGAAAGGAAAAAAGGAGAAAAGGAAAGGAAGAAATGAGGAAAAGAGAAAGAGAGAAGAGGAAAAGAGGAGGAGAGAAAAAGAAAAGATGGGAAAGGAAATGAGTTTAAACAAAGAATCAATGTCATGAAACATATTTTACCTTGGAGGAACACATCTTTCCCGGTAGCAATGTCCTTAATTGTTAATTTCGCTCGATTTTCTTCTGAAATCTAGATTTCCTGAAGACTCCTTCTTTCTATCAGCACGATGAAGATTTTTCCGTAATAACAGCATAGTCTCGGAAAATCTCATTTTTCTCGAGAGTTAATTCAATATAGTTTCTGAATAGAAGTAGCCTAATTTTGCGTCTAAGAAGAGCTAAATTTTCAAAATTTTCCGGGGGAGGACCCCCAGACCCCCCCATATGAAATGCAAATTTGGCCCCCCCCCATATAGAAATCCTGGGTGCGCCCATGATGTGAGTTTATTACTGAATTTTAGACTTTCTCAGTATGATTTCCGTGATTTTCGCTGATTTTTTAATCAGATTGGATTCTTCATAAGCTCACAGCAAAAATTTGCAAGAGCCCCATTTTAGGTGATTACATGGTGACCGGTTTTGCCATCAGGGATGAAATCGCTCTTTCTGCCTCATTTTAGGATAAGACTTGTATCATATATCAGCCTCTCTTTCTATTCCTCGTTGATTACAACAGCTTCCATTTGCTCGAGTCCCTACATACTATGAGAGTTGCGCCATTGCTGAATACATTTCTGATTGGCTCTCAGATTTAGGCTGTCAAGAAAGCCTCAAGAGGCAAATGCAAATGGCGAAGGGTTTGTTTACTTCTCGCCGCGAACTCGCTTTCATCACACATTTGAAGAAACAGTGACCGCGGTAATTATTGTGAATTTTTCCTCTGCCGCTTGAATGTTATTTTGGAGAACATTATCTCTTTCAATAACGATCGCTATTGTCGAGAATCTGAACCTAACCTATAAGAGATAGCGAAATAGTGGCAACAGCGCAGAGGCAAATGGCCATCCGCCATTTGCAATTTGCCTCTTGGAGGCTCCATTGATCCGCTTCTTCTTCTTCATTTTGAGAGTCTTGTCGCAACTCTCATAGTATATAGGGACTCTACCATTTGCATATACATATATAACTTTGAAATGCTCCATTTGGCATCGCCGAATTCTCCCTCGTTGCAATGCAATGAATGGCATAGCACGGTTTGGTGTGGCGGCGCGGCGCGGCGGGCGGTGTTGGTGGTGGTGGCGGGACACACGCGTGTAATGTTGCGTGACAATGATCGATTTGTGCATATTTAACCGCACAGAGCGTTATCTAGCGGCGAATGTACCAGATAAAAGTAATGTATCAGTCTGCTGACTCGAGTCAAAAGTCTGGGGTCCCGTGTCCGGGAGTCCGGGGTCTACGAATGTCTCGCCGCATCGCCGCGGAGTGTGTCTCCGCGCGCGGACTCCTCGGGATGCGAAAAACCACTCAGGGAACGGCGAAAATTACGTCCTTTCCGCGTCCCTTGCGCTCTCTCGCGGGATAGAACAGAGCTGCACGCGCGCCACTCCGCGGCGAAACAACGAGACAACAAATCACACATCACAAAACTTGACAAGCAGACAAAGCTCGCCGTTGGCGTTGTCAGCTCGCTGCTCGGGCCGAGTATGCAACGACCCTTACAACTTGCAAGAACTAGAAACCACTGGAGTCCCTATATATGTAGAGAGTTAAGACTAGAGTCCCTATGTGTAGAGAGTTAAGACAAGTGAAACCATGGGCGCCGCCATTGGATGCGATTTTGCACATTTGTTTACATTCTGAGGGCCGTTGTTGTGTTTTCGTCCACTGCAAAGATTACGGTGCCGCTGAGTTTCTAACGATGTAATCTTTTACTGGTTTTGTGGATCGACATCTATTTACGCTTTGAAAGATTCTTTTGGGATCTATAGACATTCTTGAGGTGTGTATCATGATTGAAATTAACAGATTCGTCGAAAATTTACTGTTTATCCGTAAAACACCGTTGATAAACAACTGAGATTGTTAACAAAAGTGCAAAATCGCATCCAATGGCGGCGTCCGTAGAGCCTAAAACTCATCGACCAATCAGAAGTTGACTACCCTCTTGTCTTAACTCTCTACATATAAGGACTCTAGTTAAAACAAGTGAAATTATGGGCGCCGCCATTGGATGAGATTTTGCACATTTGTTTACATTCTGAGAGCCGTTGTCCTGTTTTGGTCCATTGCAAAGATTTCAGTGCTGCGGAGTATCTAACGATGTAATCTTTCTCTGATTTTGTGGATCGGCATCTATTTACGCTTTTAAAGATTCTTTTGAGATTTAAAGACATTCTTGAGACGCATCACTAACAGATTCATCGAAAATTAACTCTTGTATCCGTAAAACACCGTTGGTATTGGTAAACAACTGCGATTGTGAACAAAAGCTCAAAATCGCACCCAATGGCGGCGTCCGTAGAGCCTAAAACTCACCGACCAATCAGAAGTTGACTACCCTCTTGTCTTAACTTTCTACATATAGGGACTCTAGAAACAACTAGCGGGTCTAGGAATCTATATCCTTCTCTCTCTTCTCCCATTAGAATGCGTGTGTTAGAAAAGGACAGATCAGAGGCGGTCGTCTGATTTTTGACCTGTCTTCTATCCTTTTCTAACACTTGCATTCTAATGGGAAAAGAGGAAGAAAAACATTGAAGACGAGCATACCCTCTCTCTCTCTGTTTTATACGTGATTTTTCCGAAGAATTGCTCAATTGTTCAAGAGATCAACCGCACTGAAAAAATAGAAAAAACACTTTGGTAGCGCTGACAAAACCTTATGTAGGAAAATGACCGAGCAATAGATCGTTTTCCCAGTCACGTTCACGCCCAGTCATCTTTCTGTATAGCCGCCTTCAATTGCGAGTATATACAATTAGTAATCCATGTGTGCGATGGAATTGCATACCTCAAGTAATGAAGGCGTTTTATGATGCGGCATTTGTGCTGGAGCGAATTTGAAAACGCGGAACTATCAGCGACCTCTAGCGGATACGACGGGAACTGACGTTTAAATACCCCCATTTGAAAGATAAATCGACTGTTCTAAATTTCATTTGCACTTGCAGGGATCGATATTTTTCCGTTGGTTTACATCGATGTGCCTTTATATCTTAGTTCGCTAGCCGCAATCGAAAAGCCTTTACTTCACTGCGACCCAAACTGTTCTCCCTCGTTACTTTTATCTAGTTTACATGTAATATGTAATTTTTCAACTCATCTCAGAATGGGTCTGTTGCAAACTTTTGCTACAACGATTAAGAATATTTCATCAAATGTAAAATCACCTGAAAAGTCCATTGGTCGCATCAGAAAGTCATAAAATGCAATAATTAACTCTCAAGAGGAGTTTAATGAAATTCAAGATGGCGGAGAAATATCGAGCAATTTGTATGCATGCACCACGAACATCCAAGGATGGCCAACTTTGACGACCTCACTAAAGGTAGAGGTTATGTGTTTGCTTACGTTGTGATTGGTTGCGTGATCGATATTGTGAGGTTGGCTATCCTTGGATGTTCGTGGTGCATGCATACAAATTGCTCGATATTTCTCCGTCATCTTGGATTTCATTAAACGCCTCTTGTGAGTTTATTATTACATGTTATGTCTTTCTGATGCCACCAATGGACTTTTCAGGCGATTTTACGTTTGGTTCAACACTCTTAATCGTCGTAGCAAAAGTTTAACAGACCCATTCTGGTACTATGACTTTCAAATGAGAGTACCTTGTTTGAAATTCTTACTGTTAGATTGTTCTGTTGTATTTTTTTTTTTTTTTTTTTTTTTTTTTTTTTTTTTAATAGAATTTTCGATTTTTCATGCCATACTTTGTAGTTCTTAGACACTTGAAAGAAACAAAATTTTGTACAGGTTACCGAGATTTCAGATGGTAATAATTAATTTCGACCAGGGTGTTTTCTTTTGAAAGTCATAGTACTTCATAGAGCAGATTAATTAATTTCTTTATAATTTTTCCATCCGCACGCATCGTCGCGGGTATTATTAAATTCTGTGTCGGATTAGTCAGGAGGGCAGGGATCAGGCATTTTCATTTGTGTGTGTGTTAAATTACGATCAATATACATTATACAGGGTGACCATAAAAGTAAGTAATCACTCAGAAGTTAGGATGATTCATGCCGATCGAGAAACTGAAGTAGCCTCTTTCATTTACAGTACGATTTCAATTTTCAACACAAGCCACAAGATTGATATTTTTTTATAACTATCCCATTTGCTTGTATTTTCTCTTCCAAGTCGATACTATCGCAGGTTTATGTAAAAATTGTGCCTCAAACGGTAAAAAAGCCCCCTTATTTTCTCGAGTGGCGAAGCATCCCAATTTCTGAGTGGGGACTTGTTTTTATGTCATCCTGTAGAAGGAGCGAGTGCATGCAGAGGGAGATTACCAAAGAGCAGTGATTTTGAGTGACGTCGGAGCGTGAATCAATTCCAAAGTCGTATATTTATACTTATGAATGAATTATTTTAATGTGCGTGAAAAGTGGAAGCAAAATATTTTTAAGGAAGGATGGTATATGAAGAGAAAAAGTATGGGGGAGAGGGACCAAGTCTAATAGGGATGCATGCGGAGGGCGGGAGAGCATTGGCTGCCTCAATTCGATTTATTCGCTTGTCTAAAAAAGAGTGACTGACGTGGGCGTACGATGGTTGGTCGATGGGCCTCTGTTGCCAGTTTTCCTGTGCTCTCAATTTTCGGAGCATCGGGTGATATTATTAAAAAGGTTGCTTTTAATTGTTTGATTTAATCCCCTAAATTTCCCTTCAAAAATGCGCTTATGGGGAAAATGCATTGAATCAGAGATTATTTGGAACAAGAGGTCCTCATACGGCAACAGTGGCGGCTCGTACAATCTGGCAACCGTGCACTTTTGCCATTTAAACGTATGCAAAAAGATCGATTAGAGGTGAGGCGCTGCGCCTCACCAAGTAATCGATTATTTTACACAGTTTTAAATGGAGGAAATCCATTGTTGCCACATTGCACGAGCCGCCGCTGGACGGCAATTGATACGATTTATCGCTCTAATAAAATAGTCTATTGCACACAGAGCTGCCGGTTTGCATATAATTAATGACATTCTTCAATTCACCGTTGATTTCACCGGTTGAGGAAAGATTACGAAGTTCAGTTCAGTGTACATGACTGTAATGAATTAAAATACTCGCATCTGTAATCTTTCCTCAACCGATGGAGTGGTCGATAACTTTAAAAAACTTGGGGATATTTGATTAATTAAACGGCGATTACACCGATTGAGAAAAGATTACAGATGCGAGTATTATTGTACCGTACAATCATCCACGGAAACGAACGTTGCAATCTTTTTACAACCGGTGAAATCATCGGTGAATTAAAAAATGTCAACGGCTGCTTTGATTGTACACAGTGGCGTAGCGTGCATTTGGCAAAGTTGAATTTTGTCTATTTAAACTCATGTAAAAGATCGAATGCTAAGGTGTTCATCGCGAACACCCAACACTTCAGAGGCGGACTGGCCCCCAAATTCGGACCGGGAAACCAACTTCGGACCGGCCCATAGGGGGGGGGGGGGGCACCCCCCCCCCCCCCCCGAGAAAATGTTGGTATTTTCACAGTTAAAAACAACAATCTGAAGCATGTTTGGGTCATTAATTTCATTATTATATGATCGCTGACTCTCTGCGTTTTTGCAGGGTTGAGACTGCCATTTTATCTTAGTGACGATAGAAAAGCTCGAATAATCAGAATATATTTCTGAAATAATTCCTCTCCACTTTCGTTCCAGCCCTAATGAAGCGAATCATCGGCCCGGCCCGGTCAGACCCACATAAAACCAGCCCTAATGAAGCGAATGATCGGCCCGGCACGGTCAGACCCACATAAAACGAATGATAGGCCCACCCCGGCCCCACCCGAATTTATCGAATGACAGGCTTGGCCCGTCCCGGCCCGGCTCAAACGTTTTGAGTAACCGGCCCGGCCCTGACTTATCGAATGATCGGCCCAGCCCGGCCCTGAAGTATCGAATGATCGGCCCGGCCCTAAAGTATCGAATGATCGGCCCGGCCCGGCCCTAAAAAATCGAATGAATGATCAGCCCGGTCCGGCCCTAAATAATCGAATGATAGGCCCGGCCCGGCCCTAAAAAATAGAGTGATCGGCCCGCAGCCCAAATTTACCAAGTACAAATACATGCCCGGCCTCACTTTTATCTTTTTCTCTCGTTTTTTCCTTCTTTTTTCTTCCTCCCTCTCTCTTCTTTTTTCTTCCTTTTTTTTCTTTTTTTCTTCCTTTCTTTCTTCTTTTTTTCTTCTTTTTTCCCTCCCACGATCCAACCGGCCCTAAAGGGCCGCGGCCCACCGGGAAATTTCCCGGTGTCCCGGTGGGCCAGTCCGCCTCTGCAACACTTCGATCTATTTCATGTGTTTAAATGGACGAACTGCAACGTTGCCAAATTGCACACTGTACGCCGATGATTGCACAAGTCACCTTTTCTTCCGCCGCGTCGTCAATATTTTATTTTACTGCAGAGGCGGCTCGTGCTATTTGACAACACTGTTTTTCTTCCATTTGAATCTATGCACAATAATCGAATACCGGTGAAGCGCTGCTTCACAGTCGAATCGATTGTTCTACACAGAATCAAATGGAGGAAAAACAGTGTTGCCAAACAGCACGAGCCGCCACTGTTTTACTGTCCCCTCTTTCTTATTATACGAGACGTGAACATCTCTCTCTTTTTGTAGAGGACAGGCAGCCCCAACCCAACATCTTTCCCTTCTTATATTTACCAACCGAAAGAATATCTTGTTCAGAAGTTAATTGAGCTTGTACATACTGTGTACATAATGTATATTTATATATATATACGTTATCCACTCTCGAGAGTCGAGAGCCGAAAAGATGAATACTTATGAGACGGGGGCACCGCTAAACTGGCGATGGCGCTGCGCTGCTAGCACATCTGTTTCCCCGACCCTGACCGCGAGGAATAGATAAAAAATTAACTCCTTCCAGACTCCCCAACTGACTTCAATCTCTATTATTCTGCCCCCTGTCAGCTTTTTTTTTTTATATATATATATCTCCGGTGCTGCCGTCTCGAACATTTTCCTAATTTTAATCGTCAGTGATTTGGGTCTCGAGAGAAAAATATGTATCTGGACCAACGGGCTACATCACTGGCGGATCCAGGAATCTATCCTTCTCTCTCTCTTCTCCCATTAGAACGCGTGTGTTAGAAAAGGACAGATTAGGGGCAGTCACGTGATATTCTATCCTTTTCTAAAACATGCATTCTGATGGGAGAAGAGATAGAATCATAGAAGGACAATAACTTGGATCCGCTAAGAATCTATCCTTCTCTCTCTTCTCCCATTAGAACGTGTGTGTTAGGAAGGGACAGATTAGGGGCAGTCGCGTGATTTTCGCCCACTCTTCTATCCTTTTCTAACACATGCATTTTAATGGGCAAAGAGAGAGAAAGAGGATTTTAGTGGGACGTGATATTGAGGCATCACAGAGGCAGCCATGATGGAAAATTGGAAAGCTCTTATGGACATTTTTCACACAGGCTCGGTTTGTTTGCCTCATACTTTTTAGCCTTAAAATTAAAAAAAAATTAAAATTGTGACGAATCCATTTTGAAATTGGTTTTAAACGAAAGTGCAAGTGTTTTAGAGTTGCTATTTATAGCTGTTTCGTTTGGGAGCATTTGCAAGATAAAGAAATTGATACGAAACAAAAACAAGCAAAATTTTCTCACCCGGATTGTTATTTTTAAGAATTCTGTGTCCAGATAGCCACTCTGAAACACTTGTACTTTCGATCAAAACCAATTTCCACTGGATTACTTTTCAATTTTTGATTTAAGGTTAAAAAATAAGAGGCATAACAAACCAGAATCAGATCGCCCATGCTGTCTCAATTCGGGATAGGACTTTTGACATGTATCAGCCTCTACATTGCTTTACTTCGTTGATTGGGACTTGCCTTGAGGTTCAAGCATGAATCTTCAAAACGTTCGCTCTCACTTCCGATTTGAAGCGCCTTCAAATCGAGCGCACGCACTTCTCACTACGTGAAATGTATTGTGCATGATTGCATGATCACCAGAACCTTCGCGTGTAGTTGCTATACTTTTTTTTTTTTTTTTTTTTTTTTTTTTGGTAAGGGTTTTCTCGGGTTTTTTCTGAGAAACTCTCTTGATTTTAGACTGGGTTTTGTTTCATTCTCGTCTTTCTATTGTTGTTGTCAATGTCTCCATAAAATATTTACATCTCACTATTCTCTAATACGGGTTCTCTGTTTGTTTCTGGCTGTTTCAGGTGATAGATAGCGAATATCATTCAAGCCCTGGTTTTCCCTCTCTCGCTATTATTCTAGTCTGCGCTGGTATTTTATTAGGAACGCTTTTAATCATATTAGCCTTAGGCTGGAAGTAAGTGTTTGATTTTTATTCATAAATTTATTAATGATAATAAAAAAAAAAAAAAAGGAATAGATACTATTAGATACATACATAAATGCATCATATCTAGGTATCTAAAGTAAACAATGAGCCAGTCGTATCAACAGATTTCACTTTTGACGGTCTATTCATACTTAAAATTGCAAGAAAATTACAATGGTCGCAAATCCAATGCAATCGGTATTAACCGCACTGAAAAATATAATTCCTGAATTCTAGTTTTATTATCTAATTATCAGAAGCACAACGATATTTGAACTGCAGAGAGTCTAGCACTTTTACCAAAAAATTCTGCTGTTACTATCAGAATACGGTCACAGTACCAAAATTCCCTCACCATTTTCAAGAGCTATAGTACAAACACTAAAATTCTGGTAACAGCACTATCTGTTACCTAGGTTCACTTATCATTGTTCTTCCGGTAATCTTTTTTTTTTTTGTCGATGCAAAAAAGTTTTTATTCAGTTACTACATCAAATATCTATTTTACAAACTTGTTTGAATTCAATGAGTACCTACTAAAAAGTTAATTTAACTTTCAATTTATTTCATTTCCATTTTCTGTATAGTGCTACTGTTTAAATTAAAGTCAAGTTTAGCAAAGTTTGCTCTTGTGAATTTTGTTAGAACCGAATCTAGCCCAAACCACATCATATAATTATAATAAATCATTCATCGTACTCACAAAAAATCCTTTTATCGCCAAAATTAACATGACTTAAATTATTCTTTTTTTCCAGGCATAAGAAGAGAATGCAGAAATTCCTACCGTGCAAATCATCGCCACAAAATAGGTGCGATGTAACGCATGGAGCAGGCGTTATTTATGAAGATCTAAGCAACATCAGAGCGAGGACTCTTCCCCAGCCACCAACTCTAGAAGTAAGCAATATTTTAGTCAACTTTAAAAAGATCTATGCAAGTAAAGTTACATTGGGTAAAAACAGAAGCTCAATTTTACTGTTGAAGAGCACGCGTAAAGCGGGCTGCGGGAATGGGACAAAACCCTAAAAAACACTAAAAAATATGATAATAAAATTGGACATTTTGATTCAAATAGCAATCACTGAAATGTGTCAAGGTCCATTAGTAACAGGTGAGTCTGGTAGTGCTGTAATCTTTGAGCTTTGTTCCATAAACACAATGTAAAAGTGGCATGCCATTTCCCATTTTGGCTCAACCCCATTTTGGTTTGATTATTTACGTGGGTCTTTCCCAATTCGAGAAGCTCTCAAACATTACAGCGCTACCAGGTTGACCTGTTATGAATGGATCTTGGTCAAAATAATAAAATTGAAGAAACATTTAACTAACATTTAATCAGTAGTGGATCCAAAAAAAAATTCTGGAGGGAGAGGGAGCGTACACCAGTGAAATTTGAAAATTGAATCGTTGCAGAAAGCATTTTTGTGCTATTTTCTGTCGAAAAAAAGCAAAATTTTAGTCTTATCCACCACAGTACCTACAGTATAGTTTTTGGTTAAAAAATAAGGAAAATTTACAATTAAGGTCCAGCAAATTAAAAAATTTAAATTTAAAATTAAAATTTGGGGATTGTATTGAGGAACTGAGTGAATTCTTAAAATTAATTTGATTTATGGTTTTCTTTTTTACAGATGCTGGATGTAAAGAATCATCTCATGTACAGTGCAACAACAGGTTACCCTATCATCTCTCATCACTCTCCCCTGTATTTATATCATCCTCCGAGGAGTAGCATGCCTGTTCCGGAGCCAGTGCCTGATTCCTTTTACTCGCAGGATCTCTTCAACCCAGTCTATGAAGAGCTCTCAAATGGTAAGGAATCATCTCATTTGAGAATGTACACCGCAACCCTTTCAAAATACCTATCATAATGGGGCTTTTGCTCACTTTTTCTAAAAGAGCTTTAAAAGTCGATTCTGGTGTAAAAACCTCCAAAAATAACGATGGCAGCACTAAAAACTTCCAAAATCCACTCCAAAAATAACGATGGCAGCACTAAAAACTTCCGAAATCCACTCCTAAATTCGATAAACGCTTTTATTTGCGAGGGCGTAATGGTGGCCGAGGGCAATAACAATGGGAGATTCCCATCTAACAATACTGTAACTCCATCAAGAAGTGACCAACAAGAGACGACTTTCATTTGACACCGGTGCCACTATAATCTGAATTTTTTTATTGGCTCTTCTCTCATTCAAATCGTCACCAATGAATACAATGATTAATATTATCAGGGGGTCTTAAATATCCTCAATTTACCTATTTTACTTACTTTTGCCATTGGAAGGTAATATTATTTTAAAAGAAAAAATGAAACTCTTATAATATTTGAGGAAAGCTTTCTGAGACTTATACTTTTTTATGTTGTCTTCTTTTACTTAATTGTGTTTTATTTTTGTTTTTTTTTTCATTTTAGGATCTGGTCATGGCGATAGTTGTACAGACAGCGAAGAAGTGCCGCAAGCGACCCATAGTGAAGACGAGTTTGCTGAGGACGAATTAAGTCTCGGCGAGCAGCTTCCGCCCGTATCTAATACACTTTCTCGAAGAAACCAAAGGCACGATAGCTCTAGGACAGGTTCCTTGCAGGGCTCGACTAGGAATAATATTTGTTGCAATATCCATTCGACAGAAAATGTCAATTTACCAAACAACAAAAGCTATTATATAGATGGACACCACGGACATCACGGTCGCCATCGAAATCACTATCATAACGGAAATATGAGTCTGACATTAGGTAATAGGCATAAACGAAGGAGTAAAAACCCTAGTAATAAGAATATCTCCGACAACATATTAGGAATCAATGGGAGGTATGATATAGAAAATAAAGACAATGTAGATTACGATAAAAAAATGATAACAGTGGTTATCAAAGTATAGTATTTGTTTGAATTTTTACCACTCTTTCACCGTATTTTTGTGGCCTATATTGTGATGTGTTTTTAGTCTTAAAGTATTCGTTTATCACCATCAAGCTAAGCAAATTTTTACAAACTTCAAGAGCGTCCTTTTCAATTGGAAAAATTCCACTTTCCACAGCGGATTTGGAATATTCGTCCTCGAGTAGTCCCATTCCACTTGGCCCATTTCCGGTTATTGCATCAAGAAATTGGATTTGGAAGGTGGAAAGTGGAATGTGTTCTTCGGCACATTCCAAGTCGGCCTTATGCTATCCAAGTTCCGCAAACTGTCCTCGAATTGCCCTTCCACTTCCAACCCCCCATCTTGGATGTGGCTGGAATGATTGGATTTGAAAGTGAAATCCAATCGAAAAGGACGCTTCGAATAATCTGTTTTGTTTGAAAGCATGCCAATCCTGAAAAACAAAAATGTTGAGGAAACTAAAAAAAAATTGCTCTGCAGGAGAAAAAGTGAATGCAGGCGAAAGTTTTCTGATGTCAAAGGACATGTACTAAGATTTTTAAAAACTCAAGGTATATGAGGTCCTGTTTATTAATGCAGCTTTCCTCAGCTTGTGCTTTACCGTGAAAAATTGAAAAGGCAGAAAAAAAACCAGTTGGGGTGTTTTCGAACTAAACAATTCAAATATCCTTGCCATATTTTGGATAGATCTAATTTACTCATTAATTTCAACCTTAAGACTCTGCATTTTTATCACTTTTCTCTAACGGGAAAACGCCTTCATTTCTTGGTGTATGCAATTTCCTGTGTGTACCTGTGGTACTTGTTGCATTCACTCCAGAGTGAAGGTGTTCCAAGAAACCTAAACTTGCAATGATTGTGGGGGAAGACTGGAGACATGTTAAAACTAATGACTTCAACTTATGCACAATCATAGTTTGAAGCTTCAACTAATGCGATCATTTAAATGTTCAAATGCATTTTTTTTTTTTTTTTTTTTTAATTATTTTCTTTTTTCATGTTCTCTCGTAGTATTTCTTTGTTTAAAAAATTTTCATCTTAAATTAAAGTTTTTTTTTTAATCAAAAGCATACTAATGCTCTTTCCTCAAATCTAAATGCTGAAAATGATTCCTGAGATGCTACCATATGACTTTCAACTACTGTAATGGAGAATATTTTTTATTCAGCTTGTTATATTTTTTATTCTGCTTGTTAACATCATTACATAGCAAAAAAACTCAAAAGATGTTTGAAGTAAACGCTATTTAATTCTATTTTGCTCGAATAACTGCAACGAATATTAAATGTCATTGGTTTGTTTTTGAAAAAGTTTTTCAAAATGAAGTAACAGTAATTAAAACTAAATCAAACAATAACCGTCTCCCTCACTATCCACTCATGTATTTTGATTTATTTATCTCTATATCTTTCCTCCTCATTATATCTTAATGTTTGAATCGTGTTACCATTTTGTATGACTTAGGTTTCAAGAAGAGATCATTTGCCTTATTTGTAGCAGGGCTGCCGTTTTTCAATCCACCGATGATTTCACCGGTTGAGAAAAGATTACACAGTTCAGTTTAGTGTATTACTGTGATGAACTAAAATACTCGCATCTGTAATATTTTCTCAACCGGTGGAGTCGTCGTTGACTTTAAAAAACTTGCGGATATTTTAATTAATTAACGGAGTTTCCACCGATTAAGGAAAGATTACAGATCAGAGTATTTTCGTGCATTACAATCATATACTGAACTGAACGGTGTAATCTTTTCTCAACCAGTGGAATCATCGGTAAATAGAAAAATAGCATTGATTATATGCAAAACGGCAGCTCTGATTTGTAGGCACTCAATCATGAAATGTCTTCATTCAAAAATTAAAACTTTTTCACTTTGAATGAACTGTTGAAGCCATCAATACAAGAAAGGCTTTTTTTAACACTAAGCGCGCTTTTTTCCTAAAACTAAGCACAAATAAAGAATTGAGATTCCTAATTACGAGCAGACCCGAGGGTAGATCCTTTCCTTTTTTGCGGAGAATCGATCATTGAAATCACTGTCACCGTGGTTACCATTGTTAAGCAAAGAAACAAAATTGAAAACGAACCAGCGACTACTTGACTTAAAAGAAACTGGTGGAAACAGGAAAATAATGGAATGGAAACCCTCAAAAAGAATTTTGGTGAGGACAATTCGGCAGATCGCAGCCAGATCGCAACTCAAAAATTTAAAAGAATAAAAAAATAATACAAAAAAATAATTTCGAAATTTGGAGAGAGCCACTAAACCTAAACACTGGAAACACAGGAAATACAGAGGCAGTGTGTTTTGAAGTGATTTTTTATTTTTTTTTTTTTATTTTTTCAAAGTTTTGAGTTGAAAATGGTTGAAAATGGCGTTCCGATCTGAGTCGAAACGTCCTCACCAAAATTCTTTTTGTGTGTTTCCAGCATTTTCCTGTTTACGCTGGTTTCTTCTATGCCATTGTAAAACTGTACCGGTTATTTAAAGGTTGCGCATGAATTACTTTTCATTCAACCATGGTTACCGTGGCAACAGTGATTTAATTCTTTACTTGAACCATGATGTTGCCTATATTGGAAGCTATATCAATTGATCCACTGGAAAAGTAAATGATAACCCATAATGTTTCACAAGCTTTTCTTGTATCCAAAAGACTCTAATTATCATGGAATAGCGAGAACTATAAGTGCATTTTCTTCACTTTTTTAGGTTGGCTCATGAATAATATTATACTTCATTATTTCTCATAAAATTTTCACTTGTACTCTAGAAAAAAAAGAAAACATATTTAATATATGTAATCATGTACAGAAATGAATTTATTTCCCTTGTTTGTACTTTCTGTAAAATTTGTTCCTGCTGTAAATTTGTAAATTTTTTGTATAGTACCCTTTTAAGAAAGTTATTTAAAGAAGATGTCTAGGAATTCAATTTTTGATGCATTCACTTAAGAAGCAACTTGATGCAATGCCTTCGTTGCAATCGTAGTCATTTTTCCTACGAATGGACTGTTTTCTGCAAAAAAGAGTGAAGTCCATTTTAAAATGAGCTCTGAAATAAATTCTCTCCAATGTACTATGTGGCTCATGTCAAAATGGATTACTCAGACAATTTTACAGAGCGCTGTTTTGCGCGTAATTAATGACATTTTTCAATTCACCGATGATTCCACCGGTTGATAAAAGATTACAAATCATGGTATTTTCGAGCATTCCAGTCATGTACTGAACTGAACATCGGTGAATTGAAAAATGTCATTAATTATGTGCAAAACAGTACCTCTGCATTCTAAGCAGAAAACAATTCAACTGTATTTTTTGCTGTCCTCGGTCAAAAAAATTGCCCTTTCTGATTTTAGAAGTAATTTTCTTGTTTTAGAAATACCTCTTCACTGGTATGTTGGTATAGGCAAGACATTTTATAATCTTTGACTCCTACTTCTTTGAAATGAAATGAAATATAATGAAAAAGCAGGTCTTTATGCTGAATAATTTTATTTTTAAGTGAATAACTGCTCCATGGAGGTATCCGATTTTTCATCACTGATCTTGCTGGATGTAATTTTCATATTCCTCTCTCCCAAAACTTAACCATCATTATGTCTAAAGATTTCCGGATCTATCTGCTGCATCCATTTTTTAAATGAGCTACACTATTAAAATTACAAAAATATCCATGAGTTGAAATCTTTTAAGACAACCTAAAAAGAAGACAAATTTTTACATAGGATCATTTGTTAGAGCTTAATTTAGAAGTGAAGGTAGGGTGGACCCGTATGCTTTGGACTTTTTCAAACATTATTCTCCTTCAAGCATGATGAAATTAAATATAAATTGGTTTGAAAGTTTTTGTTTTGCAATAGCTGTCCTAATTAGGTAAGCTTATTAGGTAATCAAAATGAAAAGTTTTAGAACAATTTTTTTTCCTTCGTTTTGAAGAAATTCAATATTTGCCAAAGATTACAGGCTAAAAGTAAATCTGGTACTATGAATTTCAAAAGAAAGTACCCTTGTCAAAATTCTTTCTGTAAAATTTGTCCTTTATTTTCAATGACATTTTCAATTTTTCATGTTGTACTTTAAGAGTTGTGTTTAGTCCTTAAACACTTGAAAACCGGAAAATTGTCTATAGATTGCCAAGATTTGTAAGAGTGAAAATTTCGAGAAGTGTACTTTCTTTTGAAGATCATAGTAAGTACTGTGGCTGGAAGAAAAAACCCTAAACATAAGTTTCCTGTCCGTTTGTTTTAGTTTTTAAAACTTATAGTCAGGTGGAATTACTCAGAACACCTGATATCAGGAACCTGTTAGCAAAACGGCTCAACTTGAAAATAAAAAAAAAAATTGACCGGGGGATAGCATTTTGAGGGTACGCTTAGGTATCCCCAATTCTTTTCCTGGAAAAATGAACCATTTCATCGGGTGAAATAAAATGTATCTAACTTATGTTTTACTCATATTTTATTTCAAAATTTCTTAAAAAATAAAATCTGTCTTTTCAAAAAAGGGTAGACACATTATAAAACGTGAAGTTGATCTTACATTTTATGTCAGAATTTAGATCTTGTTGAATATGTAAAATAGAGACAGAACCTACTGCCAAACTTACTGGTTTTTGTGTTTTTTCTCCTTTTCTATTGGGATGAATAATAAACTGCGGTGAGGAGTGATGTCAACTAGCCTTCGCTTTTTTCAAGAATACACTGGTTCAAGGTAATATTTAATAAGTTTGTATGCAACGAGTGAAAGACTATTATTTGCTACGTTTTTCTTTTTTTTTTAAATTTCTCTTCAAGAAATACTCCTCTAGTAAAGTGTGTTTGAGTCAGAAAGAACTCTGCACTGATGGAGAAACGTTAATATCAGGCAATTTACTTTTTTATTATTAATAAGCTGACTCTTCTTGAGTGCTTCACCTTAAAAAATTCTGATTGTTAGAATATTCAAGCTTACCCTTTTTTGAAACGACTGATTTAATTTTGTTTCAATGGTGAATGCTCACTGTATTTATTTTTAGTTTAAAATTCTTTCAAAGATATCGTGCTAGTCCAAACTATGTTAATTTGAATTTTTTTTTCTTTTTGTAGTATATAACACTTGAATTCTCTCACGTTTTGTAACTTTTTCTAAAAAACAAAAATAAAAAAATAAACGAAAATGTAAACTATCATGATCATGAAGAACTCGCGCATTATTACATTTACTTACCTCGTTAAGTGTGTAGTTATTATTTTCAATTTGTAAACTTCTTTGTTTATTTTTTTAAGCACAGTGGTTTTGTTTTTATTTATTATTATTATTAAAACTTTTTGATTGTTATTTTTCAACTAATTTTTGCAAAAAATAAATTTTTAGCTGAGAAATTTTTCCTCTTTCATTTACCCGTCCATTAATTTAGTTAGATTTACATCAAACAAGGTCTGAATTGAATGCTGCATAAGCAGTGAAAGCTGGTAAGACCGAGAGAAAGCAGGTTGTGCGGAATAATACTCGACAATTCACGAATGTGATTCCAAACAGAAACTTCAGGGAATACCCTACAAATACTCTCTCACATCTAACTTAATCTGAGAGGGACCCCCAAACCCCCTTATATTTTCTGGGGGAAACGCCCAGACCCTTCTTTATCACTCTGCGGGAGATTCCCAGACCCCCCTTTAATATTCTGGGGGAGACCCCCAGACCCCCAATAGTATTCTGGGGGATTTTATCCCCCAGAATTACATAAGTAATACAGATGAAATTTAGTACAGTGGCTAATGGCATTAATGGCGTTATCTATTTGATTGAAATCTGTGAGCGATGTGTCTAGAATCATGTCATTATGAATCCTCACTAACGTGGTTTCAGATTCGCCAATAGATGCTGTTAAACGTTTGCCTCTGTTTGATTAATGATGAAAATCTGTAACTTAAATGACTTTTTCCAAAATATTGGATCGTCAAGTCTCAAGATAAGCTTCATGAATGTGTGTGCTAAGAGGGTCCCAAAAATTTGTATTCAAAATTAAAGCTTAAACTACCTAACATAAAATGGGGTGAATTGGAACTGTAGGGTGAATATATAGGGGGAATTTTAGTGATAGAAAGATGAAAATTATCTGAATATGTTCCTACTCACCCCTCTTTACGGTATGAATTACCGGTGATCACAAATCAATACGATGCAATCGATTTATCTGACTCAAATGGATCATAATGAGTAAAATACCCATTGAATGATAAGGTTTGGGTCACAGCCCCGAAAAAGTGTGGGAGAGTAAAGAAGAAAAATATTTGACAAATTAAAGAGTTCTCTCTCACGTTCATTATGGAAGCTTATTGTAAAAGGTGTTCATTCTTCCTCAATTTGCAGGAGCCTGATTTTCTTTCATCAAAAATTTGGAGAAGCATGCAAATACCCAACCGATATGGTTGCCAACATTTTACATTTCTAGATCCACATGTGCGAAAGAACAGTGGATTAACAGAAGATTTCAAAGATAGCTTTCAAATTTGGTTTTTCTAAACAAGGACACAAAGAACACTGAAACTTGCAGGCCGTGGCAGTCCGTGGGCTCACATTTTTTTTTTTATTATTATTATTTTTTTTTATTTTTGCCCCTCACTTTTTTGAGCCCCTCTCCTTATAAAAGAGATTGGGCTGAAGGTGTTATGACCTTTGGTTTTACCTTTTTTGAAGTCCTTTTTCAAAAAAGTAGGGGGGCTTGATCCTCTTGAGCCCCTTCCCCCCAAAGGACTGCCATTGCTTGCAGGAAGTTAGACACGAAACTCCTCTAGAAATCAAGAGGATGAACACCTAGCTCAGCTCCAAAGATGTCCAATTTTCTCAGCCACTGAATTTCCTAGCGTAGAGCCACAACAAGCTCTAGGAAATTGAAGGCGGATGAGCTCATAAAGCAAATTTTATTCAGTAACCAGCGGTCACTGGTCACTAATTCTTTCGTGACCAGATAGAGTTTCGAAACCACGGTTACTTACGGCAGCCAATCACAGACTAGGCCATTTAAAATTCAAATCTTCCCTCCGGTCACGTTTCTCGTAACCCACCTCGGGAGGTAGGTCTTGAAAATTGCAACCAAGTGGGACCGTAAGGTACCATACATGACCGTACGTTGCTTGGCTCCGGTCACTTAAAAGTGACCGGGCTAATCAAATTTCGGTCACCTACCGATTTTTGAAATCTGGTCACAAAAAGCGTGACCTGGTTACTAAATAAAATTTGCTCGTATTGAACACAAGATCCTACAGTGTGCGGAAGGATGAATCTCTTGGTACGCTTAAAATTAGTTTTGTTCACTTTCGAGCACTTCTAAAGATATGTGAACTTGACTTTATCATTCTCTAGGCTCATGCTCCCGCAGTTTATACCGTTCATTGTCATACGACCCCTTTTTTTTTTTTTTTTTTTATTATGATCAGGAATAAAATATTTTAATTCGGTATCCATCATTATGTAATTGGACGTATCGAATTAATTGCGACTCGTCGCAAAACGATTTCATGCTTCGTTCTCATGAAATCAGCCATGGAACCTGCAACAACAGAACTGTTGGAAAACAAAGAAACACTTGGGAAAACAAGCGATCTATCAAAATGGGCCACTCTATTCGATTCTACGACCGTTGAATTTGATTTGTCAGACTTTTACTTTTTTTGCTTTGAGAAAGCCAACATTCAAGCTTATCAAGAGCTTTTCTTTCTTTCGATCCAAAAAATTGACAACATAACCCCTTTGCTTTTTTCATTAACTTGATAGGGGAAACATTTTTTTTGAGCCAGGCATTAATTTCTGAGTAATTGGACTCATGAGATCGGAAGCGAGATAATGAGACTTGATATTAAATTTACCATTGCAACATCTAAGTAGGTATGTACTAGCGGAGACAAAGATACCTAGCCAGGGTATGCAATAAGCAATACACATCATCCCATTCAACGCGTGTATTAGGTGTGTTGCGTGTTGCCTACTCTGGCCAGGTATCTTTGTCCCCGCTAGTAGGTACTAGCGGGGACAAAGATACCTGGCCAGGCGTTTTGGATATGCAATACGCAATGGCCAGGCGTTTTGGATATGCAATACGCGTCGCATGATTGATACCACCCGTCAAACACTGCCAATGCGTTGTTACGTATGAGCAAGGCCGGACCTTTCATTGTGTTCCACACTCAATGAGCTGGAGACCGGAATCAGTGGAATCAGTGCGAGTGTGATGGGGGAGGGAGGAGGGCATTGGCGTGATTGCCCGGCTATGATTGTAAATCAAATCAGTCAGTCAAACTGCTGCGGTAACCTTTCTTTGCCTTCGAATTCGACAGTTTTGGTTTTCGGACGCTCAATATTCTTCCTTTATGAATGCAATAGCCTTATAGCCTCATAGCCTCATGCTTGCTTATGCTTTGTTTTCTATTCAAGCCTCTTATTTATAATGCGCTGTAATTATAAATTTTACTCTCGGTCGTATAGCATTGACATCTTCATGTGTATTTGGAAGTGCAATACTTTATTGGAGGATCTGATTATTCTTAATTGTTACGACTCAACACTCCCCCCCTCCCAATCCTCATGAAGAGGACAAATGTTCACAGATTTTTAGTATGTATTACTAAATAGTGTGTTAATGTCTCCTCGTTTTCATAATTGACATTGACCTTCCGCTTGCTTTCCTCCAGTGGCGGTTCGTTCTATTTGGCACTTCTGTTTTCGTGCCGTTTAAACCTATGCGAAAGTATCGATTTTTCAGGGATTTGGTGAATCTCCTGAAGACTGAATATTTTACAGGTTTGAACAGAGAGAATCCGTTGTTGTCAAATTGCACGAGCCACCACTGCTTTCCTCTCATAAAAAGAAGGTTTTAAAAAGGGAGAAAGAGGCTTATTCTTCCTTTCTTCTTGCTAGAAAACAGTTGTTGTCGAATAATTGAATGATTCTTACAGCTCCCTCAATAAACAACTCCAGTCATAGGAGAGTCTTGAGCCTTGAGAGTTTCACTGTAATGCAGTAATTCACGAAATTTATGAGCCAAGATTTTTTAGATTAAAAACGTTTTTCATGAAAAATGTTTTTAAGCTCTTCACTCTGAATCTCCCAAGATTTCGTAACACTCAAGGCCGTCATTTACTGAACAACAAAATATCATATTGAATCGTTCAACATTGCTACTAAAGATAGCCGGGCCCAGTATTTCATTTCTACCGTTCTCTAAAGGATTTAAATTTCCCAAAAAAAATAAAGAGTAAAAGAGAAAAAGCAAACGAAGCAAAAGATAGAGAGGCTCGCAAAGACCAACAACTTGATACAATTAAAATTATAAATATCATGTAGATTGCAGAACGAAGCTCGCGAATTTGAGGCCACTACTCATGACTTTGAAGGGGATGCTAGGCAAAGGCATGATGGGCAGAAACATGGGCGCCCGGAGGGGGGGGTGGCAAGAGGGGGCTCTTGCCCCCCCCCCCCCCTGGAATTCAAAAAAGTCAAAATTTCACGATGAAAAATTAAAGGAAAAAAGAAAATGAAATTAAAATGACAGTTAATCAAAGGGGTAATAGTTGAGAAACTTCATTTCTAGTTTATATTGTAATTTTAACTAATTTTTTGCAAGGAATAATAAATTATATATATTTTTTTTTACTATCGTTATCATCTGTCGTCCCTTTATCCATTATATCAAACACGTCAAAATTGTTATTATTATTTGATACACCTAAAATGGGTTAATAATTGTACACTATTTGAGTGAAAAAAAAGTTTTCCCTTTTTACACGGGGGGGGGGGTCCCCCTAGACCTTCCGTTGGGGTTCAAAAATTTTGCCCCCCCTTGGAAATTTTTCTGCGGGCGCCCATGGGCAGAAATTCGTTCAGAGAGGATATTTTTTTTTTTTTTTTTTTTAAACCCTCCCCCACCCAAGAAAGGCTGTTATTTTGGAAACTAATTTTTCTCCAGAAAGCCATAGCTTTTTAATTTTCCAAGAAAACGTTATTGTATCGAGAGCTATGTCTCCCAATTAGGCAACGTATAAACGAAAATGTAATGATAAAAATTTCAACTGGCATGCAGAGTCTAGGTTTTTTATTTCTTCATTTATTTATCTTTCTATTAACTACCTCTAACCATTTATCTATTTATTTATCTATCTATTCACTTATTTATCCATTTATTTTCTTTAAATGGTCAATTTATCACATCCCTTTTAGCGTGATGTCCCGCCAAATGGAGACGATAAAAGAATTTACGAATTGAATTTACGGCCCGTAAATAAATAATAGGACAAATAATAGGACAAATGCATACTTACTTAACCTCTCTCATTTCAGTTGTATGCCATTTTTAAGGCTTTCCGAAGAAACTAATCCCCATTCAATAAAACAAATAAATATCAACTTTTACTTGGTTGCATAGTGAAAGAATCAACTAGTTTGTGTGTTGATAATGAATTGGCGGAGGAACCATCTATGAGCGACAGATTTTTTAATGGGAATGAATAGGGTTTGTTCTTCACTTGACTATCTTCCATCATAACAACTAATGAGGCTAAAGCAATTTTATGGCATTCAAATTCTCATAAGACTAGCTATCCAATGGGGCAGTTGCAAGTGTCTGAAATGTAGTGTGTTTTGTAATGAAAATGAAAATACTTGATGAGCTAAAAATAAAAATGCCTTTAGTTTCTCTTTAAGTCCCATTGTTCCGGAGATGAGATTTTGGCCTCCAATACATTGTTTTAAATGGGAATTCCGCGTAGTGGCGTCACTACGCTCACGATTTTTTACAACTTTCCACGTGTGTTTCTCCAAAACCGAGACACTTGGGAAAAAACCAAAGGCACTATTGTTTTCAGCTCATCAATTACTTTAATTTTCTTCATTAAAACACACACAATTTTAAACCCTTGCAACTGCCTCATTCGGAGTATTAAAATTTGGAGATTAATCCTAATGGGCTGAATCGTTCCTGCGACAAACATTTTTTAAGATAGGGGTCTGAGGTCAGTAGATCGGGAGTAACGAGGCCGGAACTTCGTCAGAAAACAGTAAGCATTAGGTTTATTTTTCTGCACTGTTCCATTAATGACTTCATTGCACTGTAATGGGACCAAATAGTCGACAATTTTGGCTTCTTAAGAGGAAAAAAGTCAAGCCCCCCTTATCTAGCTACAACCTAAAAACTGGGAACTCAGGTTTCTACAAAGTTAAGGTTAACCCATTTTTTATGACATGGTAGATATAATACTTAGTAACCCTTGACGAAAAAAAAAATATAAAATGAAAGAAACTTCAGTTAAATTAAGAAAAGTAAAGGGCTGTAATTTCTTGAAAGCTTTCACGAGATCTGGGAAGAAATCGCCGAATGACCCCAAAGTTAACTGAAAAAATTCGATCTGTGCAAACTCGACGCAAGGTTCATGTAGTCGTGTACTCCTTCCTTTGCTTCTTTATTATTTTATTTCATTGCTAATGGTGTATTCTGGAGAAACACTTGTGTAAAATTCCGCAAAATCTTGCGTTTTGTGACGTCATTTCACAACAGAAAGTCACAGCAGAATTCAAATTCAAACAATGTATCTTGGGTCAAAATCGCACCTCCGCTGAATCATGAGACTTATTCTTAAAAACCAAATGCATCTTTCTTTTCGGCTCACAGAGTTCTTTTATTTTCTTGCATTTTACTATCTCGCACATCCAGACTGCTTGTTCGGCGACGATGGAAGCCACCGATGCAGTACCCTAACCATGAAAATTGGTGCCCGTTTCGCAGGGTGAGGACGAATAGAGAGACTCAACGGTGAAAGACAAAAATGAACAAATGAACAATGCACCTGATTGGCTGAAGCGCTCTGTACGCGCTCAAACGGATTTGATCAAACTGCAGGATTGCCCAACCTGACACTTCCACAATTCAAACCTATATCTGACCAAAGCATCTAAAAAGGGGGTTTGGCTAGTTTTTTTTGACCGAAATTGGTGAACAGATGACACACCATCTATCGTCAAATAACATTCGCAGTTTGACGGGCCGTCAAACAGCACATAGTTGTTTGACAAACGGAACATCAACCAAACCTGTAACGGTTTGCTCACCTGCCGTTTGCGTTGGATTTCGGCTCGTCGATTGCGCTTATTGTTTGACGATCCTAAGGCGAATTTTATTTACAGTGTCTGATAAAGATTCAAGGTTCGGAACTTTTCGGGGGACACCAAACGCCAAGTCAACAAAACCACCTCTAGCCAATCAGGAGCGTTGTTTATTGTTGTCTCTCACTGTTGAGTTACTCTTTTCGCCCCCACCTCGCGGACAGCAAATTTATTTCGGGGGGGGGGGGGGGGGGCACCTGACACCACCCCCCCCCCCCCCCCCCCCCCCCTACGCCACTGCCTCAGTGGGACACTTACCATCATAATTGACCACTTGCAACACAGTCATTGGAGGGAGGGACCGAAGAGGCCTTAACATCATCCAGAGAAGGGCATATAGGGTTTACGGCCCGGGACCTCAGACACAAAACTGGGCACAGGCCGTATACGAGGCTTTGGCCCAGTCTTGCTTGAGAGTCTCAAGCAAGACTGCATGCCCCTCCTCCCCCTTACTGATAGATCTGCCAACCCTAATTCAAATAAATGCCATTTATGTAAAAAAGGTAGGGGTGACAATTGGTGCTTGTGAAATATATCGTATTCTTTTATTATATTATTATTATTTTATTTTCTATTGTTTGGTGTATTTGACCCATATCGCAACGAAATGCATCGATGGAATCTTTAGGCTCTGCGAAAAAAAATGCCAGTTCCTTTCAATGGGGCTGTTGCACACTTTTACTATAAGCGATTTAACAGTCGATTCAGGTGTAAAAACTTCAAAAAATAACGATGACAGCACTAAAAACTTCCGAAATCCACTCCTAAACTCGATAAACGCTTTTATTTGCGCGGGCGTACTGGTGGCTGAGGGTAGTAACAATGGGAGATTCCCATCTATATAACAATACTGTAAATCCATCAAAAAGTGACCAATAAGAGACGACTTTTATTTGACACCGGTGTCACTATAGGTGTTGCGGTACCATTCATCGGATGTGGATCATCACTCTGATGCCTAAATACTCTGTAAATCATCCTTGTTAGCATAGAAAGAGTGACGAAATTAATATAGGAATCTCCCATTGTTACTGCCCTCGGCCACCATTACGCCCTCGAAAATAAAAGCGTTTATATGAGTTTAAGAGTGGATTTCGGAAGTTTTTCGTGCTGCCATTGTTACTTTTCGAAGTTTTTACAGCAGAATCGACTGTTAAATTGCTTATATCAAAATTGTGCAAGATCCACATTGTTTGACGCCATGCGTTCCACCTCAATTGAAAAATATCGAAATTCTGGGTATACGGCGAACTCCCTGAAATAAGATCTTTCTCACAGTCGGGTTTTCTTCTTTTCCTAATTTCTTTACCGGTGGCGTGTTTCCCATTTATTTGGTGATATTCTTCCTAAATTACTGTATAAATCATGTCGTTTCAATATAAATCGGAAGAAATAAAAAGAAAAAAAAAATTACATCCACGACTTTGAATAATATAATTTGGAGCCAATCGATCAGAGGCAGCTCGTGAACAATTATTGATTGCTATTTTTATCCTTTTTGAATCTATGCAAAAGTATCGTGCGATTACGTAGAGATTCATTTGAGCCACGCTTAAAAATATTTTTTTCCGTGTATTTAAATGGAGGATTTATATACAGAATATACATACAGGGTGTCAATTAAAAAAGGAGCCAGGCTTAATATCTCGAAAACGGCTCCGAATTTCGAAAAACGCTGAAACACGTGTTCGATTATTTCGAGGGGGACATCTTTTGAGGGGGTCCCCAATTTCGAAGCCCCCCTCTGGGGGGCCTCAAGGGGGTCAAGTCCCATATTTCAAATGGGGACCCCCATTTTTTATTTGATAATCGAAAAGAAGGTAAAATTCTAAGACTTTTGGCGCAAACCGAAAGTCGATATCGTTTTTCGTGTTCGATATATCGAAGGTCAAAGTTCGATATGGACCCATCTTCAGAAATTCGTAACTTTCCTTTAAATAGTCCAAATTTCAAAAACTTCGGGTCTAAAATGCTCTACAGAGCAAGCACTTTTCAGAAAAAAATGTAATTTTAACAGAAATTTAGTCAAAATTTGGTTTTAAAGCCCCCAAACATTTTAACGTTTTTGGCCCCCACGGGGGGCTATCAGAAAAATTCCGAGAGATGACCCCTATCGAGTGATACATCGATCGAAAAGGCGTAACAAACTGAGCATTTTGGCGCAAACCGGAGGTCCATATCGTTTTTCATATTCGAGATATCGAATGTCAAATGTCGATTTACAGAATGCGATATCTCGAATATGAAAAACGATATGGACCTCCGGTTTGCGCCAAAATGCTCAGTTTGTTACGCCTTTTCGATCGATGTATCACTCGATAGGGGTCATCTCTCGGAATTTTTCTGATAGCCCCCCGTGGGGGCCAAAAACGTTAAAATGTTTGGGGGCTTTAAAACCAAATTTTGACTAAATTTCTGTTAAAATTACATTTTTTTCTGAAAAGTGCTTGCTCTGTAGAGCATTTTAGACCCGAAGTTTTTGAAATTTGGACTATTTAAAGGAAAGTTACGAATTTCTGAAGATGGGTCCATATCGAACTTTGACCTTCGATATATCGAACACGATAAACGATATCGACTTTCGGTTTGCGCCAAAAGTCTTAGAATTTTACCTTCTTTTCGATTATCAAATAAAAAATGGGGGTCCCCATTTGAAATATGGGACTTGACCCCCCTGGGGCCCCCCAGAGGGGAGCCCCGAAATTGGAGACCCCCTCAAAAGATGTCCCCCTTGAAATAATCGAACACGTGTTTCAGCGTTTTTCGAAATTCGGAGCCGTTTTCGAGATATTAAGCCTGGCTCCTTTTTTAATTGACACCCTGTATGTATCGTCATTCACGAGCCAATACTACTTACGATATAACGCAGCGATTATTTTGTTTCATTTCAACAGCTTCGATTATTGAAACTATAAAATTGCTGCATATGACATAATTCTGAATTTTCAAACACTAAAATAACTTCCTGAGATAGTGAAGGAGGGAATAAAAAAATGGCCAACAGGCAGTGGCGTAGCCACGGGGGACGTCCCGCCCCGGGCATCAAGTCTCGGGAGAGGGGGCATAATTTTCTGAGGCTAGGTAAAGAAAAGAGGAAAAAAGACGGGAGGAAAGGGGTAGGGGGAAAGGAGGAGGAAAATTGGAAGAAGGTTGAAAACCTTTTCTTCTATTTCTTTTTAAACTTTAAGAAAATATATTATAGAAGTCATTATTGATGCCCTCCTCTACTTTTTCAATTCGATACTTCGATAGAAAGAAAAGATGTCGTTAGGTCCTGATTTTGCAACGACCAATTTCTCTTGAAAATAGGAATATTGTTGGTCCCGCTTTTCGACGTTTTCCGAAAATTATGCCCCCCCAAAATTTTGAATCCTTCATTTTGTTTCCAAAGCAAAAACCCTTGATACAAAGTCTAATACTTGTCTCAAATTCTCGAAAATTATACCCCTTCCATAGCTCTGTCAGTTTATTTGTTGGTATGACAACATGTAGAGGAAGAAGTTGGAATTAAATCTAAACATATAAAAATTGAGAAGGCGGGGTTAAAGTTCCTTACTCCCAAACTGACTCATTCACGTCTTTGTTTCTATCTTTCTTTGTTGACTGTATTTCAATGCACTTCGTCAGTATAGGCTGTAACTTTCCTCCTTTGTTTGCTCATTTCGTCCGTAGGTGCTCATTTCCCTTTAATCTACAATGATATCTTAAATAGCAGCAGAAATTTATTATTCTGTAAAATTATTTAAGAGAAAATAGTAAATTAAATACATAAAACACTAGAAAAAGAGAAATGAAAATGGTATTATGGTTGGGGGGGGGGGTGGTGGTGGTGCTGTTAAACCATTGAAAAGTGTCGATCGTCAGGGGGTGTAATTGAACCCCCGAGAAATCGATACTTTTCTATAGTTTTAAATGGAGAGGACATCAATTTATCGCATTTCACGAGCCACCACTGGGGGGGGGGGGGGGGGGGTCAACATTTAAAGGCCGGTCCCGGGGATCAAAATCTCTAGCTACGCCCCTGCCAAGAGGCAAGAGGTATCAAAATTTTATCATGTTGCAAGTATGACGAAAATATTTAACCAAGAGGAGCCCACAATGGCCGATCAAAATTAGAGCTTGAGACATATTTTATATCTTTAACACGTTTCAAACGACAACTGTATGATGACAATGATTGCCAGCGCCGCACAGTGTTTTGAAAAGGAGGACCGGCGGACATTGGCTTATAACTCTACTACAGCGCTTAAAAATATAATCAAATCCATGCTACCCTATGTAATTGGGTACGAGAAATTCATAGGAAGGGTCAAAATTGTCGCACAGTGGGTATTTTTAAAGTAAGTCCTGGACAAAAATTAAAAAGGTGAAAGAAAGCGGGAAAAATGTCATATATGGCAATGACAACGTACAAATTTATCTTATTTTCTATGGTTTACCATGGGCAGTGGCGGATCCAGCCCTCGCGAACGGGGGGGCGATTTTGGGATTTTCGCTCCTAAATGACCCCCTTTTCTTGCTTTCGCTCTTGCTTTCGCTCTTGCTTTTCCCCTTCCTCTCCCCTCTTTTCCCACCTGTTGAGCCGAACGGGGGGGGGGCGATCGCCCCCTTCGCCCCCCCCCTGTATCCGCCAATGACCATGGGAAACACAGAATTAATGCTCTACCGCCGCACAATGGTCAGTTTTCAAGATTTTTTTTTTTTTTTTATAGTAAGTTTCAACTTACTCATTTTATGAATATTTTATTTTGAATGACAATGATTAAAGATAATAATACCTGGCAAAAATCACAAACAATAATAGTCCTAATAGCTGATCACGGAATCAGCAGACACCGCAGCTTTCAGATAAGATTCTACAGATCGATCAACGAGGTGCAAAATTGATAAGGCGATCTGTGGCGCGGTCATTGACCTACGAAACGGTCGGATGTAGAGACAAGTTCCGGAATAGCAAAGAACAATAAGCATCGAGTAATATTGACGTTCTCTTTGTAAGTAATCGATCGGATTTATCGATGACTTTGACATCGGCTACACTTCATTGGCGTAGCGTGCAAATTGGCAACGTTGTATTTTGTCCATTTAAACCCACGTAAAAGGTCGAGTGCAAAGGCGTTCACCGAATACCCAAAACTTCGATCTTTTAATGGGTTTAAATGGACAAACTGCAATGTTGCCAAATAGCACGCTACGCGCGACTGCGACGCGACACTTATTACTGATTCTACAGATCCGAGAATGAAGGTTTTCTAATTTCTTCCATTATAAACGCACGAAATAAAACCCCCCTCCCTCCCCCAGACCAGACTCTTTCTATCAGTAATAGCTCTGCAAAAGCGCTTGTAATGAGCTCAGGTCAGTGAAAACGAGATAAAATTTGGAACATTAAGTGCTCATCAAGAATAACTCGAAAATTCGAAAATTTAGGTTTTTACTACATTTATATTTCTATTATAAAAAGTTACCATCATCTGTAGGCAATGAAAATAGTGGAAAAAAGTATCTTCGATGGAAGGGAAAAGGGGAATTTAAACAAAACATGTGAGCAAGCCGAAAAAAAAAGTTACAGGGGCTGGGATTCGAACCCCGGTTTTATGCGTGCAAGGCTAAAACGTTAGCCACACGACCAGTCAGAAGACACCGAAAGGTGAGGTGCGCGTCCAACAGATAAGTAGCTCCTGCCGCTCGGCCTAGACGTGAGACAGTTCCTTGCGCGGCGAGAGAAAAACGTAGTTAATTTTACGGAGGTCGACTTACAAAAATTAAGATTTCTCCAAGAGTCGCAAAAAGTGGCAGCCAATTTTTGGATATGTTGTTCTCTAGATGTTACTCTATCACTCCCTGAAAGCCGTTTCTTAAGGCAATTTAAGGCTTTTTTTATAGCTCTGCCTAAAGTTGAAAAACCGCAAATTTTTCCTCGACTCTTTGAACAAGCTTATCAAGGTCGTAAAAGTAGATAAGTTTAACTTCATATAGCTCATTTTAAAGCTGAAAGTACGCTGAATAAAATGGTGTATTTCATTTTTACAAAATAGTGAATATGAACAAAGAAAACACCCATACATTTGGAGCATGGTTTAAGAAAAAATCGGAACCTGCCGAAAGTGATATTTTGAGAGCTTACAAAAGTATCAAAAAACGAATTATAAGCCAAAATTATGGTGAAATGGGGTGCACAGGATACTAAACTGAAGATTTAGTCATGTTTTGACTCTAAAAACACGACTTCGATTTTTGGCCCAATGTCCGCGCCGCGCCGGATTCAAAACACTGTGCGCCGCGCGCCCGGGCCCGGCCGAACAGCCAAAAGGCAATAGTGAGAGAAATAGAGGAAAAAGCTGGAAGAATTCGTTTGACAAAAGTTGTTTATAGCCTCATGCAACGTAAGCACTGTAAGCAGCCACCGCACCGAGTCGCCGTGCACCCCCCCCCCCCCCCTCCTCCTCCTCCTCATCTCGATTCCTCATTCATTCTCTGCACTGCCCGATACACAGTGAAGAGCGCAGCTAAGTTCATCACAACGAAAGATTAGATGTGCTTGGCGGGTGGTATCAATCATGCGACGCGTATTGCATATCCAAAACGCCTGGCCAGGTATCTTTGTCCCCGCTAGTACATAGAAAAATAATTAAGTCTACAAAATTGTAAAAAAAAAAAAAAAAGTATGTTGCACAGGGGAGAATATCTCTTTGCTCTAAAACAGAAAGAAACAGACACAGTGATAATAAGGCTGCGTGATGAGGAAAGAGTCGGAAAAAAGTCTAATCCAACGCACAAATTGCATATGTCTCAAATGAAGGGGTTTATTATATTCAATCTCTCCTTGCTGTATAAGATCTCTATTCTCTAACAGTGCCTGGTTCTAAGAGACGCCTCTCTGGATGGGCAACGAACGAACTGCTCTGCAGTGTATATTGCATACGTTATTAATTGAAGGAGTTTTTTTCTTTTTTTACCGTATGTATACTCGGATTTCAAGCCAGGTTCAACTCGATCTGGATTGGAACGGGGTGTTCTTCATGCTTATTTCTAACTCGAATTCAGATTTTCATTTTCTTCTAATTCTTCTTCTTCTTTTTCTTTATCTTCTTCGTCCGATAAGTGACAGAAACTTGCTCACTAGGGTTTTAGGAAGATTTTCATGCCACTTAAAATATTATGTTACTGCACTTGATACGTAATACGTGGCTTTGCCGAAATGAGAATTTTCTTAAAAATGTGGGCTTATGGAGAAATGACAACTAGCTAGCTGTCGTTTCGACCGAATTTCTCTATGGTGGCGATAGAAATAACCGAAAGGTCGCTAAAACTTATTCTCAAGGGTTCACGAAAGAATTACTTAGAGATTACCCATATTTAACCTAACACAGAGATATTGTTCAATTTAGATGGGAATCTCCCTGCGTCTCGCCACCATTAAAGAGTCATGAGTCGTCATGAAGTGTAAGGCCCCAGTTGCAAAATATATGAAAACCCTTGAGGGCGATCGACTCCATTTGACAAGCTGAATCGATAGAGGGGTCACAAGCGGGGTTTTAGCGACATTACCTTTTTGCCCATGTTAGAGTCATGAGTCGTTATGAAATATCCGAGCCCAGTTGCAAAAGATATGAAAAACCTTAACCCTTTGTCTCCTGAAGGTACAAATTTGTACCACCAAATTAACATGGTTTTAAATGCATTTTCAGAAAAATCACCATGCACATCAAACTAAACGAGAAAAATTCATTCTATTCATTGAGATTGATGAAAAATGTATGAGAAGGGTTTGTAATAAATCCGGGTTTAAAGGGTTGCAATCGACTTTATTTGCCAAGATGAATCAATTGAGGGGTCACAAGCGCAGTTTTGGGCGACATCACCTTGTTCCCCATGCTAAGCCCGATTCTGAGAGTAAATTTCGTGATTTCTTAGTGTACTCATCGTCATTTTTACAGGTTTTTCTGCCAGAATCAACTCTTCAATCCCTACAGCAAAAGTTCGCAAGAGCCTCATTCCTAATCGAGCAAGGATGCGTCTCATTTTTGAAGCGCCTTCATTTTTTCCCGGGTAGGCAAAAACGGTACATACGCGTAGTTCGTTAACTACTTTTCAATGTAGTAACAGCGCGGTGTAGGGTTCAGAGAGCTGTGCGGTAGCCACTGGCCAGTCTATGCTTCGTTCATTTAAACACATGTAAAATATCGATTCGATGCAGTGTACTGTGCGCTCTTGGTTGTTCGATTTTTTTCACGGGTTTAAATGGACGAAATAAGATGTTGCCCAATGATCTCGCGACGCCTCTGATCATGCTCCACCGTATAAAATAAGGATTCATTGGATTCAGAAATAAGATTTTTTTTTTTTTTTTTTAATTACCTACGCATCTCCGAATGTACATGAAGATGTATGTTGTCGTGTCGTTGCCGGGTTGTCCTCAGTGCGGCCATATGACAGTGTTCCGTTGGTGTCCTGAATGATGATCACCTTGGGATGCGAATATACATATATGGATAAACAAAATCGTACATCGCGCAATCTAAAACATCGTATTTGAATGCGGATTGAGCCATTTAAAGTAGCTTTAAATCTAGTTTACGAACCACTTTTTGATTATCCCGAATCTCTCGATCTTTCGATAGTATCGATAAAAATTCGATTTTTCTTAATGTATGTTTAATCTGAGATTGCGTGAATTTTAATCCGTAAAATGGTGGCACTGTTTCACCAAAAGTACAAGTCCGAGTAGGTACAAGTTGTAGTTACACGCGTTTTAGCGTGCTAAAACGCTTGTAACTACTGCTTGTACTCGGACTTGTACTTTTGGTGAAAGAGGGCCCAGCAAAGTTTAATAGTCTGCTTCTACAAGTAATAAAGCGCCAACTGGGGTATGATAGCTTCATTGGTCGTGCAGATATCCAATGTAACAATTTCCGATCGCACTTCAAAATCAGTGGCGTAGCGCGCAATTTGGCAACGTTGCAATGTTTTCATTTAACCCCATATAAAAGGTCGAATACGAAGGTGTTCAACGGACATCCAACAGTTCGACCTTTTTCATGGGTTTAAATGGACAAATTGCAGCGTTGCCAAATTGCACGCGACGCCACTGTTCAAAATGCGAATAATGCGATACATTTTGCAATGTGGCAAACATTTCGGTGTTTACTCCCCCCCCCCTTGGAGAAAACACTGTAAGAAAAGTGAATACTAAAAGTCAGCTTTCACATAGTTTTTTGTGTTCAAAATCTATCGGCCCTGGGATAATGCAAATATAAAATCTCAATCTCAATGGCAATAACGCTCCCCTATAATGATTGAATTTTTATGAGTGGAGGCTACAGCCAACTTGTGCGTGGCGTCTTACTAAAAACGCATTAATCCTGTGGTGGTAGACAAAGACAAACACGTTTGTACAGGAAAAGAATAGACGGAGGCCAAACCCAAGGTTATAGATTAAAGAGGTATGCTCATCTGACTTCGCGCCACAAGTTTAGTGGCGCGCAGTTCAAAATCACTGCAGGCAAGAAGGCCGACAAAAGCAGAGAACGTATACTCTTTGCAGAAAACATTGGGCTGCCCTCTGCAGGAAAGCAGAAAACAACCCAATATTCTTTGCAAAGAGTATACGTTTTCTGCTTTTGTCGGCCATCTTGCCTGCAGTGATTTTGAACTGCGCGCCACTAAGCTTGTGGCGCGAAGTTAGATGAGCAGTGAGCATACCTCTTTAATCTATAACCTTGGGCCAAACCTCTGCTTGCTTGACCTTGCGGTGGTTAGTGGTTACCCCTCCCGACTATCGGAGCATTTTCCAATTTTTACGGAAAGAAACTGCGTCTCAACATTTGAATTGCGCCCTAATTCATATCTCGCACTCCTCAGAACTCTTTTTTTCAGATTAGGTAACTTAAAGAGACTTACCTACGTCTCATAAGAGTTATTGCTTTCACACATCCCAGCACAGGGTCGCTTGTAGGGAGCTCGAAGTTGTATTCATGTACTTACCTACTCTCAGAATTAAGTATACAACGGAAAAGCTTTTTATTCGTAGATAATGACGAACCTACGGAACAAGTTGAAACGAGTTAGTTTCGGTCGGATTCGTTCCAAAAAGAAAGCGCGATTGGTGAGCTGACTTCCCATACAGCTAGTGATTTTCCCGTTCTATTGGAACGCTTTCCAGTTAGCAAAATACGTCTTCAATCTGTCTTAAATATGTCTTTGGAGACAAGCGGCTTGTCTTAAATCCGTTTTAAAGACATCTTTGAACCCAATTTCTTAAACCCATCTTAAAGACTTGTTATAGAGAAGAAGCAACTAGTCTTAAATCCGTTTTAAAGACGTCTTTGAAGACAAAAACTTGTCTTATGTCCATCTGAAAGACGTCTTTGAAAACGCTATATTTCTACTTCTTTGTCTTTGAAAAAGTCAGTTTTGAGCTCTAAATAGGAGGAAAAAATTTGTAAACATCGTGTGTTTCAAACCGCGTCACCATGTAGCCATCTTTTAGTTATGTAAAACTTGAGAAAGTCAAAATCTAGTCTGCAAGTTAAGACATTGCAACTATATATGTTCCACATCAGTGTATTGGCCAGTTAAACAAAAAGTTTACCGGCGGCCAGCTCTAAAAATTTATTGGCCACCAACAAGGTTATAGATTAAAGAGGTATGCTCATCTGACTTCGAGCCACGAAATAAGTAGCGCGCAGTTCAAAATCCAGATCCAAGATGGCCGGAAAAAGCAGAAAACATTGTATACTCTTTCCAGAAAACATCGGGCTATTTCTGCTTTTCTGGAGAGGGAGCCCGATGTTTTCTGGAAAGAGTATACAATGTTTTCTGCTTTTTCCGGCCATCTTGGATCTGGATTTTGAACTGCGCGCTACTGATTTAGTGGCGCGAAGTCAGATGAGCATACCTCTTTAATATATAACCTTGGGCCACCAACATTATTCTTTTCACCCGTAAAATATTTACTGGTCATCAACAAAAGTTTCGTCAGCGACAGCAAAACTTTATTGGCCACCTTCAAAAATTCTGTTGGCTGCCAGCAATTTTTTTACTGGTCGGTCACAAGAAGTATTGGCACGAACAAAATTTTATTAGCCGCCAACAAAATTTTACTGGCAGTCAGTAACATTTTGCTGGTGCCAGTAAAATTCTATTGGCCGCCAACAACATGTTTTACTAGGGTAGACAAGTAACTATACTTTTAGTCTTAAATCCGTTTTGAAGACGTCTTTGAAGGCAAGAAACTTGTCTTCAATCCGTTTTAAAGACGCGTTTGAAGACAAGACAAGTAACTCGTCTAAAATCCGTTTTAAAGACGTATTTGAAGACAAGTTCTTAGCATGTCTTAAATCCACCATGGTCCAGTCACCACGACCTTTGTTATGTAACATCTATGAATCATGTATGGGTAAATATCTTCGCGTCTCTTATCTCTTATCTCATATCTGACTTACTTACTTCCTATGACTTCTTCATCGATCTTCTGTTTTCTGAATTGTCATTCCTATTTCTCGCTTTGACCATAGGGGTCTTCTCTCTTTATTATTAGCCATCAATCTCTACAAGTCAAGTTCTCTTCAATATAATAATGATGGGGCTCATGCAAACTTTTGCTGTAGGGGATTGAAGAGATGATTCCTGCATAAAAAACCTGTAAAAATGACAGTGAGTGCACTGAAAAATCGCGAAATTTACTCTCAGAATCGGGTTTCACGGCGGAAAGACGCAGGTATCATGGAAGATAAATTGAGACATACCTCTGTGTTTCCAAAGAGAAAGTGGCATATTAGATAGGAATCTTTCATGATACCTTCGTCGAACCGCCATTACCATCTTGCCATTTAAGTAGTTATATAGGTTTACTACTAAATTTTAGACTTACTCGGTGTGATTTACGTGATTTTTGCTGGTTTTTACATCAGATTGGACTATTCATTTGCTCACAAAAGTTTGCAAGAGCCAGACAATATGAAAATACGTCTTTAGAACTAGGTACCACAAGACGGATTTGACGACTGACTTGATAACCAAAACTTAATAACCGTTTTAAGGTGATTCCAGGCGAAACTTTTTCAGGTTTCAATCCAATGGATAGTGCCACAAGTCGCTTTCGAGAAAATTCGTGTTTTTAGAATTTTAAATTGGAACCAAAGAAAAGACGCAAAACCCAATAACGCCAGCACCTGCAAAAAATTGAATGGGGTTTTTCAAACCGAAACGAGCAAAATTGATTGAGAATAATTGAGGCGGTAGCTAGAAGAAGGGCCCATAGGCAAAAATCAAGTTTTGAGAAAAACAGCTTTAAAGTTTTCATTACCAATGTAAATGATCCAATACTCACTATCTTCAAATTGCTCTCCTGCACTGAAAACTTAATATTTTTTCACGAAATTTTCAGGATAGCTATTTGAGGGTATGACAAATCGATTTAAGCGTTCTCTGCAAAAAGGGCTCATACGCCTATGGGCCCTTCTTCGAGCTACCGCCTCAATGGAGCTGTTGCAAACTTTTGCTACAGGCTTATTAATAGTTGATTACGGGGTAATACCCTGTAAAAATAACGATTAGCGCACTAAAAAATCACGAAATCCACTCCTAAACTCACAAAATGCTTTTAAACGCGAGACCGTAATGGCGGTCGCGGGCCGCGGTTTTCATTGGGGTTCCCTATCTTCAATCAGCGCCATCTACACGAGGTGTTCTCGCAACACCACACAAGAAGAAGAAGAAGCATACAATTGCCATAAGAAAACCGCGGCCCGCGACCGCCATTACGGTCTCGCATTTAAAAGCATTTTGTGAGTTTAGGAGTGGATTTCGAGATTTTTTATTGCGCTAATCGTTATTTTTACAGGGTATTACCCCATATTCAACTGTTAATAAGCCTGTAGCAAAAGTTTGCAACAGCTCCATTATAGCCATAAATTTTGAAATTCATTTCGCCATAAAGTCTAGTGAGTGAGATTGATAATATGCCTATCTGCCTCACTCTCACTCATTGAGGCTCATGGGAATTTTCGTATGTCATAATTTCCGGCTTTATTTATGAATGTTTTAGCTTGAAACTTTCAGGGTATCTTCCTGAAGTATGCTCGCAGGTGCTGACGTTCTTCGAATTTGTGAAATTAGTGAAAATTCGTCAATTTCATCCAAAAACTGTGTTGACTCATTGAGCAGCGTGACGAGGTGTCCACGGCTCGAACTAATCGACTGTGGAATCATCTTAAGACAAATCGGCAAGTCGAATATTATTACCTGACAGTGATGGGCAAAAATCATTTTTTGAATAACCATGAATAATTAACAAAAAATAATTCACATTATTATCATGGTATATTCCTATCGGTGAATCGACGTTTTGACACATGGCAAATCCGACACTAATGTCAGTAATGACTCATCAATTTTTGCACGACAATGTGTATTAACATATTTTAAAATTCAAGGTCATGGCTCGGTACAGACTACCATAAAATACACAGTAGCCAAGGTGCGGTATACATATCCTGTCCAGTGTCCAACCATGAATATGTCGAGAGCTACTTGAGATATCGAGTTGCGGTTTGTGCCTTCTTCATAATGTTTTCTTTTCTCTTCTTTTAGGAATCATGGACACCCCCCCCATCACACCCCTTCTAGGAGGCCCCTAGACCCATGGGAGGCCAGTTCAATTTTGTAAAATAGCAACCACCGTCATTTAATTGAAGTGCTTGCCGGGAAGCGGGCGCAAAAGGAAATGTACGCTTTTAAGGAAAATTCGTTTGAAAAATTTAAAGTGGTTTTTCGACAAGCACTTCAACGTAGAAAATATAGATGAAACTAAATCCTCGTTTCGATTTTATCAGACTTTGAGGCATCGAAAAACCAGTTTGGAACTTTCAAAGTGGTTTTTCGGTAAGAAATTCAAAAGTAGGGTAGATAAAACTAAATCCTTGTTTCAATTCTATCATACTCTAAAAGTATCGAAAAACTACTTCGGAACTTTCAAACGCGTTTTTATTAATAGAATAAATTGTCTTATAAACACGCTCTTTCCAATCAAGGTCTTCAATTGATAAATAAAATCGAAAAGTATGATAAAAAAATATATTTTTTACTCTCCATTTCACTCTCTGTAAATCGCCCCCTTTTCGAGTAAGGTTTGTTCATAGAAGAAGAAAACGAAAAAATCGACGAGAAAATCTTAATTAAGAAAATATCGGGGAAAATAATTGAAGCAAATTCAAGGGTTTTCAAAAAATGCTAGTTTGGTTTATTGCTAACACTAGTCACAAAATCTAATACAGTCCTACATTTACTTACATTCATCATATATATTTATCTATATATTAATCACCTGAGTAAAATACAAATCTACAATTACTTCTCTTTAACTACTACATATATTTATCTACATCATAAGTATATCATAAGTAAATAATAGGTAATCATAAGTATATCATAAGTAAATAATAATTATAAGTATATCATAAGTAAATCATAAGTAAATAATAGGTAATCATAAGTAAATCATAAGTAAATAATAGGTAATCATAAGTATATCATAAGTAAATAATAGGTAATCATAAGTATATCATAAGTAAATAATAATCATAAGTAATAATAAAATTTATCTAAATCTATATCACCTGAGTACAATACAATCCTACATTTACTTTTCTTTACGTACTATAAAATACAATAAAATCTTCAAAAATCTTTTTTACAATAAAATCCCCATGGAATATTCTAGAGCACATTTCTCGTAAGTAAACGTACACAAAATGCAATTGTTCTGACTGCGAATAATGAAGCATCGCTACATTAGCAAGCCCCCATTTTGTGCGTCTCGAGATCTGCTATCATATCTTTTCCGCCCGCTATCGCATTTCCGCCCTCTTGAATTTTAGGATCGATTCGGCAACATAGGGTTGAGCGCTGGGATCCCAAGACCCTGGAGTTACTCAATTAATAGTGAAAAGTGGAAAGAATAGTACATTTTTCAAGCATATCAGAGGGTTTAGCGCTGAGATCCCAAGACCCTGGAATTTCTCAATTAATAGCAAAAATTGGAAATAAGAATCAAATTTTCAAGATTCGAATAGTGAAATTCTAGAGATAGTTCTCCGGAGAGTAACACAGTTTTTCGTTTTGCAGGTGATAGCAATTTTTTACCATATTTGTGAGCATATACGTATACCTGGCACTAGTGGTACCAGGAATCTGTCCTTCTCTCTCTTATCCCATTAGAACGTGTGTGTTAGAAAAGGACAGATTAGGGGCAGTCATCATTGAGAAAAATTTCCTGTTGCAGTAACCGGACGTCTTGTTAACACTTAACCGGAATTTTACTTCAACATGAATTCCGGACAGGTAACAGAGATGCCTGTTGAAATAACAGTGGTTCCTGTTGAAATAGCAAGAATTACGGTTAAGCAAGTATTGAACAGACGTCCGGTTGAATTAACTGAAAAATTGTTCTCAGTGATGTGACATCTGCTCCCTCTTCTTTCCTTTTCTAACGCATGTCTGCTAACGGGAAAAGAGAGAGAAGGATTATTTCGACATATCTGACAATGTTGCGAAATGTTGCGGAAATGAACGCGAGCGGAAAAGATAAACATCCTCGAGGGTTGCGGGGGGGGATTGATTTCCAAAAAAGTGTCGCGATTTGATGGGAGTCTCACTCACTCGAATTACGCCACTTTTTCAGCCGCTCAATTTTAGGCGGATTTGATAAAGACCTTCCTTTGCGAATCATTTGGCGTATGTACACATTCTATTAACATAAAATACAAGATTGCTCATAAGAGCGCCTGGTTAAAGCAGTAGATTGTAACGATTATACGACTACTTAATCCAAAAACGACTTCAGTCATAGTTGACCACCTATGTTTATGGTTATTTCTGGAACAGTCCTATAGTTGTTATAATCGACATTTCTAACCAGATAAAGACCTTCTATAGCGAATCATTTGGTTTTTGGGGGGTTTTCGGGGAGGGGGAGGGGTCCGGGTTTCGGGGGGGATTCCGGGTTTCGGGGGGGTTTCCGGGTTTCGGGGGGTGGGGTTCGGGGGGGGGGGGTTAATCGTATCCTTATGTGCACATTTTACTAACATAAAATACAAGATTGCTCATAAGAACCCTTGGTTAAAAACGTAGATTGTAACTACTATACGACTACTTAATCCAAAAACGACTATAGTCATAGTTAGCCACCGATGTTTATAGATATTTCTGGAATAGTCGTATAGTATGTTATAATCTACATTTCTAACCAGGGATATTCGATTATTCGCACTAACCTATGCTCGAACTATATAGTATCCCACAAATCAAACTTGTGAGTTTTTGAATTTTCCAACCGTTCCAACCGACATGTTGCGGAAATGAACGCGAGTTGAAAAGATAAATATCCTCAAGGATCGGGGGGGGAGGGGGGGGGTTGATTTCCAAAAAAGTGTCTCGGTATTCCGGGCATTCGTCGAGAGTGTCACTCACTCGAATTACGCCACTTTTTCAGCCGCTCAATTTCAGGCGGATTTGATAAAGACCTTCCTTTGCGAATCATTTGGCTAGATTATATCTATATGTACACATTCTATTAACATAAAATACAAGATTGCTCATAAGAGCCTTTGGTTAAAAAAGTAGATATACAATTCTAACCAGGGATATTCGATTATTCGCGTTATCCGACGCTTGAACTAGTATCGAACATATCAAACTTGTGAGTTTTTGAATTTTCCAATCGTCCGAGGTATCGGATATAAATTGAGTTAGAATTGGCAATTGCTTCGACGAATTGTGGATTACTGGCGAACTGCGAGTACCGTTTCGGTAGAACGATGTCCTTAAGTGTGTCGTCGAAGAATATTGTTGCTTGGATCCTTCGGGTGCCAAAGCGGGTAGTCAATACTTTCATGTCCGCCAGGCGATAGTAGGTGTTTTCTATAAGATCTTCAGCTCTCAGCCGCTCGTTTGTTGTTAGTTTGTCTGAGATGCTGCTCCCTGATGATGACGAGTCTTCGTTCCACACCGGAACTAGTCTGTGAACAAATGAAATGAAAGATTTAAAATCGTGACCTTATAATCTTTTTTCTGGTGGATGGGTCCGCTGCGATCTTAGACGTCTTAGAAACAGTGGCGTCACTAAAGGGGTGTCTCCACCAGCGAATGTAAAAGCGCGAATAAACTGATTGAGCCAATGAGCTTCTTTGTTGTCGATACATCGGATTCGACTTATCGACTTCAAGGCAGCTCATTGGCTCAATCAGTTTATTCGCGCTTTTAAATTCGCTGGTGGAGACACCCCTTAAGGTAGAGTCCCTTGATGGAAATATTGTATAGGGAGTACCGACACGAGCTCAACGAGTTGTAATTGGTCGTTGGTTTTAGGCTCTCACGGAGTCGAGCAGGAGTCGACGACATCGAAGGCTCCACACGAAAGGAGTCGATTCGTACAGGAACGCATGGGAACGGACCGGAATGCCGGCAAATCCGCCAGTCCACCATTGGTCCACTGTCGAACTTAACCTTCGAATGCGTTCACGCGGTCGACAAAATCGACTACTGTCAAAATGCATAAAGCGTCGAGTCGGTGCTCCCTATACAATATTTCCATCAAGGGACTCTACACTAAGGGGGGCTGATGCCCCCCCGAACGTGACTCTCCCCCCCCCAACGGTAAAGAGAGAAAACGAGTGAAAAAGAAAGGAAAGTAGAAGAAAGGAAAAGAAGAGAATGGAAACAACTTTTTTTTTTTTTTTTTTACACTCCGAGTGTAGGATTTTACATCCAATCAAAGTTTAATCGTGACCGGTCTCTAAATGAACCAAAACATTAACCGTAGATACTTGCCGTGGAAACAAGGAAATAATAATTTGATAATTTTCGTCAGTGATTTAGAGTAAAATTCAGAAAAGTGTGAAATTTTTCTTAATAAACCTCAATTTATCAAAACTTATTGGGGGAGGACAACCGGAACTCCGGTAACGGGGGGGGGGGGGGATTCGACACAGGGGATCTCACATATTCACACCCATGCAAAAGTCTAGTGACGTCACTGCTTAGAAAGTAGTAGTAGTGAAAGTAGTGATGGTAATTTTTTTTTCTTTGAGGGATGCGATTCAGCTACTAAGGCCATTTACATCCCTATAAAAGAATACTCAATACAGGTTTTTTTTGTTTTTTTGTTTTTTTTTTTCGTTTTTTTATTGAATATATAGGTTACACAGTGGTGGCTATTGAAATTAAGAGGTTAAAAATGTTTTTAATTTTTTGAGTCTCTGGAATTTTGAATTTTGAAAAAAAGAGATAGAAGATTTGAATTAAGGTGCCTTGGTATCTGAGGCCATTTGCACCTTGAAACTGTGTACAAGTCTAGATTATTAGAAAATGATCGGTAAGTACAATTTTTTCATGGGGAGTTTATACTAATGATGTCTATTAATTGAAGGAAAATTAGTGATTTTTTTTTTTTTTTTTCGTAAGAGAGAAAGAAAAAAAGTAGTAGCTGTACAATACGTTTATTTTTAAGGTGCCTGAGCAGCTGTGGCCCCATTCAGACCTTGGAAATGTGTACAAGTATACAAAATTGAAAAATAAAACATAGTAATTATTCACACGGGAAATACCGTTAATCGGATAAATGCAAGTAGTTTTTTGGACTCCTCAGACAAAGAAAGAAAGAAAGTTAGTTACTTGAATACGTTTTTATTGAAGAGGTGCCTCATCATCTCAGGCCATTCACACCCCTATAAATACATATTAAATATTTCTAGTGTATAAAAATTAAAATAGATCATTATAGAAAGTTGAGATTTGACTGTAAATATTTACACGGGTAGTTCTGTTGATTCAAGTTCGAGAGTTTAACTTTGGAAAGAAAGAAAGAGAGAAAGAGAGGAAGAGAAAGAGCAAGAGAAAGAGCAAGAGAAAGACAGAAAGAGAGAAAGAGAGAAAGAGGGAAAGAGAGAAAGAGAGAGAGAGAGAGAGAGAGAGAGAGAGAGAGAGAGAGAGAGAGAGAGAGAGAGAGAGAGAGAGAGAGAGAGAGAGAGAGAGAGAGAGAGAGAGAGAGATAGTTAAATACGTTTTAATTGAAGGGGTGCCGCCTCAGCATCTCAGGCCATTCACACCCCTGTAAATAAATGTTGGATATTTCTAGTGCACAAAAGTTAAAAACAGATCATTATAGAAATAGGAAGGTTTGTCTAAAGACAGAAAGAAAGAAAGTAGTACTAGTATATTAGTTTATTTCTAAGAGAGGCCTTAGCAACTATAGGGCCATTTACACCTCTGTAATTTACACAGAAGAAAAAGAAAGTAAAGTTATTTGCTTGAATATAGTTTTTGTATTATTGAAGAGTTACCTCAGCATCCTCAGCCATTCAAACACGTGTAAACACACAAAAAAGGTTTCTACTGCACACATTTTATAATAACTTATTCTTAAAAAAATTACAACCCACAAAGTTCTTTAAAACCCTTTCATGTATATCACCCCGGTAGCGTGTAGTTTTTAGAAAAAGTACAAAATGAAAATACACAAGTTGTGTTGGACTTGTCTATATATTATATTAAAACAACCGTCTTATGCGTGGAAGGCGGAGGAGTCGCGCTAATTTCAGTGGCGGCTCGTGCAATCCGGCAACCGTGCACTTTTGCCATTTAAACGTGTGCAAAAAGATCGATACTAGGTGAGGCGCTGCGCCTCACCAAGTAATCGATTATTTTACACAGTTTTAAATGGAGGAAATCCATTGTTGCCACATTGCACGAGCCGCCGCTGGCTAATTTGCAGATAGAGATTCGCTGGTTATAGAAACACTTAAGAGCTACTGGTTGGATCGAAGCGACTGTAGAATCCAACCCCGATGCCCGACTGTCCGTGATATTTAAGCCAAGCTTTCAAGGATTCTCAATTATTTTGTCACTACTGTGACTGTGTAGAAAGCTTTGGTTGAAAATTCCGTACAGCCAGTGGCATCGAAGATGGAAAGAGAATACGTAACAGAGGGTTACCAATTCCCTCTTGATATGCATTTAAAAATAACAGTAAACTTGCGAAATAATGATCGGTGAATCCGAAAAGAGTAGGTACGCCCTTGGCTCTATAGTATGCCTATGAGGTATAGGAACAATAGGGTGCACCCACTGTCGTGTGTCACACATACACGAATTTTTGGATTTGACTTTTTTTTAAAAAAAATTTTAGACAGCTTGAAAGAGGACAATTTTCTAAGAATTTTGATGGGTCACACAATTTTTTGCAAAATACTCTAATTAAATTCCTTAGAATCCCCTGTAACAGAAAATGGTACACACGTGTACCTCTTCCCGTGGAAGGCTTAAAAAGAACGACGTGGATTGGCGGATTGTAATTTTTTCAAGAATTAAGAAGCAGGAGAAAACAACAAATTTATAGCGATTAAGGAGAGAAGACAAATTTTTGATAGAATAGTATGATATGTACCAGTAGCGCACCGAGAGTTTCATCTCTCTCATTTCTCCATAAAAAAACGTATGTTAGACAAGGATGGACAAGGGGATAAAACCCCCTCTTTCTGTCCTTTTCCTACTTATACATTCAAATGGGAAATAAGAGAGATGGACGAGATCCTGGTTGCGCCAGTGATATGTACCTACGCAGGTAGGCGACTATTTTTGATAAAATTAGGGGAAATGCATAGGCGGAAATAGGGGGGGCTGGGGGGCTAAGCCCCCCAGAGGTCTGCCAAGCCCTCCCCCCCCCCCCCCAGAAAATTTGTGTGTATTATGTAGGTACTTACAGTCGACAAAAGAATGTCAGATGCCGCCTTATATTTTGGTTCAAGTAGACTACCTGCGATACCTATCACAGTAAAAAGCATCGCATGTGGCCTACTTAAGTCAAAATCCAGGACGTTATCTGACATTATTTAATTCGTCGACTGTAACTGTAAGTACATCGGTGGCGGCTCGTGCAATCTGGCAACCGTGCACTTTTGCCATTTAAACGTATGCAAAAAGATCGATACTAGGTGAGGCGCTGCGCCTCACCAAGTAATCGATTCTTTTACACAGTTTTAAATGGAGGAAATCCATTGTTGCCACATTGCACGAGCCGCCGCAGAAGTACATCATACGCCTAAGTAAGTTGGGGGGGGGTCATGGTATACCCCTCTTGGAGGGGGGCGGTCTTGAGGTGTCTCTAAGATCCCTTGGAACTCAGCCCCCCCCCCCCCCCCAGAAAAAATTCCTAGTTCCGCCTATGGGGAAATGTGTGTTTCCGCGTTTTGGCGGGGGGGGGCATATGTTACAAAGGGTGCATGATTGTCTAATTATATGCCACGGTGACTCACAAAGAGACGCTTGACCTGGGACGGCAAAATTCGATACGTACAGATTGACTTATTGAGATTTTAGATTATCTGGTAATGAGCTGTGCGCCGCGCCGTTCAGGGGCGGCTCGAGAAATCAGGGGAAGAGAACTGTCCTATTTTGTCATTTAAACCTACATAAAAAGATCGATACTAGGATAGGCATGGTGTCTCGCCAAAGAATCGATCATTTTACATAGTTTTAAATGGAAGGAGTCCATCGTTGTCACAACGCACGGAACGACACTGTTGCAGCATCAGTGCACTTGAATCTTATGAGGCTTGCAATGCTTAAACCTTTATGGACCGAGTTCGAGTTTACTCGTTTTTCTCCTCTATAGTCTATTTCACATTGTATCAGTTTTCATTATCCGGATAACCGCGATTATCGATGAAAATTTTTTATAAGATAATTAGGTTTCGTTCGGGCGCTTTCAGATCATCGTATAGGCAATTCCAACTCCCCACAGTAAGAACAGTTAATTACCTTCCCTTTATTAACGGAAAAGTAACGTTCTTTTTAACTAACCTGGCCCTTGGAGGGCTAAAAAAACGAAAAATGGAAAGGTATAAGAGCTCGGTCTAGCAGTTGAAAAGGAGAGGATAAACTCGCATATCAGAGAATAAGGACTTGGAACTTTCGCGCATTTAATCCTGAAAGATTAAGGACTTGCAATCTTCGGAGACTGAGAATTTTGTCCGCCTTTGACCGTTGAAGCACAAATGACTTGTTTCATGAAAGGAAAATTGTAGTTCTCGTCGAAGCGAGCTAGGTCTTTTTAGTGCAGACGTCTGCGTCACCTCGAGAGGACTCTGCCCTATGGAGATTAAGCGCGAGTGACATTATTTTGTGCTTCAGTCGCGAGATAACATTTCATCAGACTGACTTGATTTCCGATTTAAAGAAAAAAATAATGTAGAAAATCGATACTTGGCACTTATTTGGACCTCTGATTCTGATCAAGACGAACTTTATTTCCGATTCAAGGTCAATTTCAAGTGAATAGTAGATATACGTTCGGTCGTTGGACTTCGGACTTCATCTTAAAGTCGGTGCGGATAGTTACTTTAGATAACCCGTAACGACAAGTTATATTTCACCTTCATTGTATGATATTACAAAATGACGTCGTTTTGAGTATTGCGTAAGCGCAGTCAACTTGAAACAAAACAATTTCTTTGAGAGTGAGGAGAAAATTATTGAGTCCATCCAAGACGCTGATGAATGCGCTGAATGTGCTGAGGTGTTTGAAAATTGCGTACTTTGACAAATTCAGTTCACACAGTGTTGCCTGGTCACTGGTCAGAGCTGCTGTTTTGCGTATAATTTATGGCATTCTTCAATTCACCGATGATTTCACCGGTTGAGAAAAGATTCCTCAGTTCAGTTCTGTGTATGATTGTAATGCACGAAAATACTCTGCTCTGTAATCTTTTCTGAACCGATGGAATCATCGGTGAATTGAGAAATGCCATTGTTATACGCAAAACGGCAATGTGCCGTTTCTGTGCCTGGTGTTCAACTGAAGGGAGAATTTATTTATTTTATTAATTATTGTGAGATTTCATAACACTCACTCCTCGCTTAGTCAGATCACGATTTTTTCTTATTGCTTGTTTTTTGTTTTGTTTTTCTCAATTTTTTCTGAATTGGCATGGCTAGGAAAACGTGTCGAGTTAGAGGCCTGGTTTAGCCGACAAAATTTAACTTATCACATTTTGCCATTTTTAGGTAAATTTTCTCATAAATCTTAGATTTCTAGGGAGTTAGCCCTTCTCTCTCCGGGCACTATTCTATGTGGCGATAGGGAAAAATACAGATAAATTCAGAAATGTTACAACGCAGAATCATATACCGTGGAAAATGGCTAAAACTTAAATCCTGTGAACACACTTTTCAATAAATGTGGGGGGGGGGGGGGGTTGATACTACAGTTCCCACCTCGTGTTTCAGTTCCGGTCTTGGTTCCAATTTGAGATGCATTTTGGTTCCAGGTTCCGGTCCCGGTTCCTTGGTGGGATGAACTCCGGTTCCGGTTCCTTGATGGAATGAATTCCGGACCCGGATCTCAGAATAATTTCGGTTCTACCGGTACATTGGTTCCGGATCGCAGCCTTAGTTTTGTGCGGACCGGAGGCACCGATCTCTATTTGGCCCAGAGAAAGAAATCCGTTCCTTATAATCACTTAATATTGTTGATTGGCTACGTCCTTGAGTGACTGTTTAGATTCAGGACACTTAACCCCCCCCCCCCAAAAAAAAAAAAAAAAAAAAAAAAAAAAATTACACCTTCGACGGGTGATTTGCCTTTAATGGATTGGCAGCGCTCCGGTGCAAAATCCTGAAAATGCTGCTGAGTCCCTGCGGCTGACCCTTTTCCTCTTTCCCTCTTTTCCTCCGCATCGCGTCGCGTCGCGCCGCGCCATTGATATTTTGGTGACGAAATTATAGTGGACACTATGATGTAACTCCATAAGCACAGAGATTTAAATTTTAATGAAATTATTTCATTTAATTATTTTAAATTAAATTAAAATTATTTCATTTAATTATTTTAAATTAAATTAAAATTAAATTATTTAATTTAATTATTTTAATTTAAACTAAATTAAAATTAAATTATTTAATTTAATTATTTTAATTTAAATTAAATTACAACTATTTCATTGAATTTAATCAGATTTAGATCCGAAAGACAGCTCCTGAGCTCCATTGAAAATCTCATTTTTTCGTCAAAGGCTGTTTCTCGCGATTACTGTACACAGCATTTAAAGTATCAAATTCTTCAAGTAACCCCCCCCCCCCCCTCGTAGCCCAAAACCAGTGAACATATATGTTTGCTAAATCTTTATAGAGGGTCGATTCTTCGGTGAAATCGCCTGGATCTTGTTCAAAGCATCAAAATTGCTCAAAGTCACTCGCACAAGCCAAATAAATATCAAAATTCAAACATGGCGGTCGAACATGGGTGGAGCCAGCAATTCGGCAACTGTGGATTTTTCCCATTTGAATGCATGAGAAATAATCGATTGGAAATTGGGCCATGGCCCCCTCAAGAAACGATTTTTTATCATACATTTAAAATGGATAGACTCCACAGTTGCCAAATTGCTGGCTGCCGGTCAAGATGGAGGAGTCCCATCAAGTTTCAGCTTTCCGTACAATGAATCACTCCTCTCAGCACAGTAGCGCACCGAGAGTTTCTTCATCTCTCTCTTTCCTCCATTAAGACACGTATGTTAGACAAGGATGGACAAGGGGATAAAACCCCCTCCTTCTGTCCTTTTCCTATTCATTCATTCAAATGGGAAATGAGAGAGATGGAAGATATCCTGGTTACGCCAGTGTCTCAGCATATAAAGTTGCGATTAGATTGGGCTCCCAAATTGTGTCCTGCTCATTTGACCGCCATCTTGGAATATTGACAAACGCAATTATTAAGTTTTTTTAATCAATTTTGAAAGTTTCTTGTGCTTCCAATGATCGTTTTCCACCAGAATAGACCCCTCTCTAAGGCAGTAGCATGAATTTGCAACACATCCATGTTCAAACGACATACCTTCGATTTGCTTCGAGTTTGGAGGAGATTTTGAAGCTTTGGAGGCCCTTAATTGGAAACTACCGAAAAAATAGTAATTTTGACTATAAACAGGGTGAAAAAAACTGCAAATTCCAAAATTTCAAACAAGGGAAACATTTGAAGCCCAACTGACTTTTGATTGATTTGAAGCTTTGATTGTGCTTAGGTAGATACTTTCTGCTTCTTTGAAAGATTTCAATTTGAACAACATTCAAGGAATGGGGCTCTTGCAAACTTTTGCTGTGAGCAAATGAATAGTCCATTCTGATGTAAAAACCAGCAAAAATCACGAAAAACACACTGAGAAAGTTTAAAATTCAGTAATAAACCTACATGACTACATAAATGGCAAGATCGTAATGGCGGTTCGACGCAGGTATCATGGAAGATTCCTATCTAATATGCCACTTTCTCTTTGGAAACACAGAGGTATGTCTCAATTTAGATAGGAATCTTCCATGATACTTGCGTCGAACCGCCATTAAGCTCGATTCTGAGAGTGAATTTCGTGATTTTTTACTGTACTTATCGTCATTTTTACAATATTAATGCAAGAATTAACTTTTCAATCCCGTGTAGCAAAAGTTCGCAAGGGCCCCATTGAATTTATACTTTACTTACGACTTTTTGGACGGGAGTTTTGAACAGTGGCGAGCGTGCAATTTGGCAACCATGCAGTTTGTGCATTTAAACTTATGTAAAATAATCGAATCTTGAGGAGGCTGGCAGCCTCCTGGAGTTTCGATTGTTTTACATTTGTTTAAACGGAAGAAAAACAATGTTGCCAGATTGCACGAGCCGCCACTGGTTTTGAAATGAATCGAAATCGGACTTTCACCGAAACCTCGGAAGAAAACAAGCATTTATACTGACTTTTATATGTAGTTTACGAGCAACACAACGGTGGACCTACGAATTCGTCTATCTCTCTCTCCGATCGTTCGAATGCATGCGTTAGAAAATGATAGACGGAGAGACCGTCCCGCGACTTATTTGACCCTATATCTCTATCCTTTTTTGACCCATTCGTGTAAATGATCGAAGAGAGAAGAAGACAAAGTCCGCGATGCCCTATAGTACGGTTAGATATCGTTTTGTCTGCGGCAATAACGTCTACTATTAATTTGGTCTACTTAAAAGGAGGTCTATACTATTGTTACGCCCACAACCATTTCGTCTACTGTGTCATTTCGTCCACTAGTATTGTATGTCTACCAATTCCTCGTCTATATTGCTAATTACAGACTTATAAATAAGGTCTAATTGCAACAGAGACAAATAGAGACGGAGCACTACGCTAAAATACAAAGGGAAGATTTGAGGCACACTGAATTTTCGGGGATTCATCAATATAACACGTAAAACGACAGTCAACACCTTTTGATGTCGCATGGTGTTGAACGGTGACATTCGGAAAACACGGGGGGATGGGCGGGAAGTGAAGAGGAGGGTGCTCACCATTCAACACCATGCGACGTTGACTGTTGTTTTGTTGAATCCGCGAGAATTCAGAGTGCCTCTGCTGCAGCCAGTTAGTGCTCCGTCTCTACTCGTCTCTGAATTGCAATATAGGTTGACCTTAGGTATTATTTTATGCACATTGACAAAAAACGCCTACGCTTAAAATTGAATAGATAGCGCTAATTGCTCTTGTTCTAACCGAATTATTATATGAACAGCAACAATCAAAACCCCGCATGACAGTGACACATAACCGATTAAGGTGATTCTATGGCAAACTCCCTAAAATTTTAATCCGATAGATGGCGTTACTTGTCGCTGGCTCCGAAAATAGCCGTTTTTTGACGGTTTTCGGCTGATTTCTCTGAACAGACGAATAAGAGACGAAAAATCGGAATGTCAGCACCTGCTTAATTTTTTGCTTGATTTTTTGAGCCATAAACGGGCCAAATTGGTTCTAAAATAAAGGCGAAAGTATGCAAAGAAAAAATCACGTGTTATTTGGAGTTGTATCAGTAAAGATTACAGGTTTCTGTTTCACCTGTAATCTTTACTGATACAACTCCAAATTACACAGGCTTTTTTCTTTGCATACTTTCACCTTTATTTTAGAACCAATTTGGCCCATTTATGGCTCAAAAAATTAAGCAGGTGCTGACATTCCAATTTTTCGTCTCTTATTCGTGTGTTCAGAGAAAACAGCCGAAAACCGTCAAAAAACGGCTCTTTTCGGAGCCAGCGACAAGTGACGCCATCTATCGGATTAAAATTTTCGGGAGTTTGCCATAGAATCACCGTCTGTCTTGAGATACATCATTCAAAAGGGCTTCAAATTCTAACACTTTCGCTCCGCACAGAGGTCGATGTAGTTTTTTGTTTTCGATAAATGTATAGAACGTCAAAGTTCGATTTGGACCCATTTTTAACAAACCGCACGACACCTGTTTGAAAAAAGTCACAATTTTAAAAACTGTATAGGAGTGCCTGAAATACTCAAAAAAGCAAGCACTTTTCAGAAAAAAGAACGACTTTGACACAATTTATGTCAAAGTTAGGATTTACAAACACCCAAAAACGTTCAACGTCTTGACACCTGGGGGGGGGGGGGGGGGGGGGGGGGCGTCTCAAAAATTCCGTGAGGCGACCCCTATCGTGTAATATATGTCCATTGATCGGAATATGAAAAAAATGAGCATACTCGCGCTCATTTGAGATCCTGAATGTCAAAAATCGATTAAAAAAGTTTGATATCTCGAATGTAAAAAACGACATCGAATTCTAATTTGCGCCAAAACGCTCTGTTTCCAGTGCCCTTCGGTATCATACGATACTATCGTAACGATAGAAGTCGTCCAACAGAATTTTTGTGGTAGCCGCCTCCCCGCTGAGGGGCCAAAACGTTAGGAAGTTTCTTTCTTTCTTTCTTTAAAAATAAAAGAAAATTACTACTACTTTCTTTCTTTCTTTTATCTTTCTTTCTTCACCTTTTTCAAAATAAAGTTTGACGCAGGCGGGTGGGGGGATAAATAACCATTTTTACTTTTGGAACACTTGTAATTTTGACTTGAAAGGGGCTAAAATTTAAAAATACTGAAAATTTGGACTAAATAGACACTTGAAACAATTTGGTTAGGAAAATTTTTTGAAGAATATAAACAAAAGGTGACAGTCTCGTTTCCTTAGTAACTTCTGAATGAAGCAGACAGATGGCGATGAGAGATTGATAACATTTTTTCATTCTTCTTTTTCTTTCTTTTTCCTTTTTCCCTGTTTTTCTTTTTTTCTCGTTAAAAAATTTTTTTAGCCCCTCGTTCCCAAAAAAGTGGGGGGCTATAGCCCCAATAGCCCCTTATACGCGCCGCCTATGTCTGTAGCCGTTCTAGGACTTTTGACCCACCCAGTAGCGTCATTTCCAGTTGTCCTGGGGGGGGGGGGCAAAAATGTAATGACTTTTCTTTTTTATGCTCATCAATTTTATTTCAGACACTCTACAGCTTTATCCTATATATTTACGGCCCTAAATTCCAACGAAACTCGTCAATGACCACCAAATTTTAGTTCGAAACTTTTCTTCCTCTTCTTCTTCTTAAAAAAAAAAAATGTTTTACTTTTGGCCGAACCTTGGGGGAGGGGGGCGCTAATGATGAACTGGGCCCAGCCTGTTTACTTTCATAGAGACACCATTTGGACACATCGTGCCGTTACGTAGTCGCCAGGGAAAGTCATTTTAAAGGAAAAGGAAAGTTGAAAAGGTCAGGGAAAGTTTTTTTTTTTTTAAAGTCATACAATCTCTGGCCTCTGGTGTCCCAACAGTTTGCCGTGAGAAATGTAGGTTCGCCACTATCGAAGACATTTCCTCCAAGCAGTCGCTTTCACCTCTCGCTCTAATTACCCCTTCTACATTCAAACTCCCACCCGAACCCGATTGCGAGCTCCTCGCCGCTCGGCCGGAGTGATCTGAACTACAAAAGCCGAGGATTCCGTATTCTAGAAGCATATGTTACCGCGAATTCCCTGATGGATCGGGATTTCCCGCGAATCCAACGATTTCCGTACTTCATTTTAACCCAATTCGACATTTTTCAGGGCTCATTGCATGAACGATGACTTGGTCGTTTGAGCGTAAGCAGGAGTTTTTCAGTAAAGGCATCCGTACAGACCTGCTCGAACAGTTAACTCAAAAAGGCCGGTTCCATGAGCCACTTTCAGAATTTTGAAATAAACATGACAGAGGTGGCTGACCGGAAATGGCGTCGCCGTGAATAATCGGTGTTTTTCACACAGTATGAGAATACACTCTACCTTGCAAAAAAATGAGCCATCGTACATCGATTCGATGATCGAGTGTGTATTATCCTTCTATATGACGTCACATGATAGCTTCATCGCGACAAAAACGGACACTTCTCGACTCGATTAATTTGAGCGAACAAGACTCGGGCTTTTTTCCCATTCCGAAATTTTATCTGGCGTTTCAGGCTTCTCATAGGCTGCGTTCGTTGTTATTTTGTTCTTTTTGCTTTCAGAATTTTTGTAAATCAATTATATTGAGTAAAATTATCCGCACTGAAAAAAATAATTCCTGAAGCACAACGATCAGTTGGCGCGGCGTATCGTGCAATTTGGCAACGTTCTATTTTGTCCATTTAAACCATGGAAAAGGTCGAATGTGAAGGTGTTCGCCGAACACCAAAAAGTTCGATCTTTGCCATTTGTTTAAATGGACAACCGACAACCTGCAACGTTGCCGAATTGCACTCTACGCCACTGACAACGATAAGTGAACCACAGAGAGTCTAGTACTTTGACCAGAAAATTGTGGTGTTAATACCAGAATATGGTTACAGAACAAGAATTTCCGCAACATTTACACTAGAATTCTGGTAATTGTACCGTTCCTTTTTTTTTTTTTTTTTTTTTTTTTTTTTTTTTTTTTTTTTTTTTTTTTTTTTTTCCCAGTGCGTTTAATAGCGTAGTTTAGACAATTTTTATGGAAAATAATCAACTAGGCCACGTTTATTTTCTTTTTCTTTCATCGCCTTTTCTTTGGATTTTACTTTTGACGAATTTTGGGCTTTAAATTAAAGAGCTTTCGTCGAGTCGTCTTTTCTAATTTCTGAAGAACTGCAATCAGCTTCTGCTCCTTGTAGGTGTAGTCTGTTTGATGAGCGTGATTTGATTCTCATCCTAGAATCGTCCTGTGCCGTAAAATAACGAAGAGCCATTATACAAGTACACCATCTTTGTTTGTCTTATTAATTCATTTTCAATGCAGCTAACAATGAAATGGATTCTTCTTGATTGCCTGCAATATAAGGGTCTTTTTTTAATCTTCTTAGGCTTTCAATCTGGCAGCATTGTTTTTACCCGAGGCCAGTAACTGCGTAGCATTGACCGAATAATCTTGAAGCTCGGCGCGGTGGTTCCCGAAAGACGCCCCCTCCCCCCGTCGAGAGGGGTGCGTGAGAATCTTCCACTCCGAAGTGGTCCTACCACCACCGAAACTCCTGCCAGTCGATCAGCCATGGATCAGCCTCCCGAACGCCGATGAATGTAGGGGATTTTACCCCTCCTTGAATCCTCACTATTATCTTTAACAGACGGGAACGAGACTGCGAGGGCTCGAAATATTTGGTTTCAGGTGGTGAACGAAGTTTTAGGTAGGGCACGGCACGGCATGGTGGGGGGAGGAGAGTTTAAAAACCGGTTTGGGTCTACGTGCCGCATTTTGGGCACAAAGGAAGGAAACATTTGACTCACATAGATTCTCGAAAGCTATAGAGGAAAATATGGTAAAATTACGAAGGAGTGGAAAGCAAAGAACTCGGCTGGGTTTCACACAAAAACCACGGAAGAAGATGAAGACCTCTGCTCAGAAGTTGCTTCAGGATGTCAGAATTTATGAGAGCGAAACAGATTTTTTTTTTTATTTATTCAACGAGGTGGGTCCAGTGGCGTCGCGTGCGATTTGGCAACAATGTAATACATCCATTTAAACTCATGTAAAAGATCGAATTCAGGGGTGCACAGTGCTTCGATATATTTAATGAGTTTAAATGGAGCAGTTGCATTGTTGCCAGATGGCACGCGACGCCACCGAATTGATTTCCTCGAGCTTGACCATATTATTCCGGCTTAGATGAAAGACACATACAAGCACAAAATAACACGCACTCAGAATAGAAACTTCAATGGAAACGTTTTTTCGGTCCATTTAGCTGACTTTTCGAGATGGCGGACAAATATTTGTTTCTCTGTCTTTTGCATTGTTTTGGATGGGATAGTTTTGAACTTGTCAAGATGGCAGACCAGGCAAAAATGCTTCAAAATGAACGTACAATTCCACTCTGAATGTATATTTCGTGATACAAGCGTTATTCCAGAATGGATTAAAATGAGGAAAATAAGAAATGTATTGTCTCTTCTTTCCTCGTTCTTATTTTGTCGAAGGGTCCATTATCCTTTAATTTTGTCTCCCGGTCTGCGCATGAACTGGCATCATGGGTGGTATGGTGTGGCATTGCTTCTATTCATAGTAAAATAATTCTGATATGATCGTAATGTTTCCCAATAATGCCTCCGGTTACGTCCAAAAATATGCAGGGAAGACAAATGAATTAAAATTCCGGAAAGAAAGAAAAAAAAAGGAACAAACTTTCGAGCATCTAAGAAGATTCCGGAGAAACCACTGCGCTATACAGGGTGTACCAGACCACCCGGATAGGTACTTTTTCTCGAAAACGACTGGGCGTAGAGAGCTGAAACAAAATAGTCAGATAGGGAATTGACCCCAAAGAATTCAATGAAAATATTTTCAAAGCCCCCCGAGGCCCCCCTGGGGGGTTTTGGGGGGGTTCAAAACACATTATTCCATTTTTGGCGGGAAAAAGCCTATAAAAGGTACAAAAATAAGTTCAGATCCTGAAAGAACAACTCATTGCCGACATTTTTGTTTCAGTAAATTTTTCCATAAAACCCCAATTTTTGGGGTTATGGGCCCTTTTGGGGGGAAATTTTCATTCGGCCACTGTGACCACACTATTCAATATTTTTACAAAAACTAAAAACCATCTGAAAGAAGAAATCAAGACCTTCCGATTGATGTGCCACATAATACCTAAAAGTGAAAAACTAAGGCCCCCACTTAGATTCCAAAATTTGGGGGTCTTTGGGCTCCCCCACGTAAAAAAAGTCAAATAGCAAGGTATGACTTGTGATACATCGATCGAAAGCCCTTAAGGAGTAAAATAAGATGACGCAATCCAAAATCCTCTATAATCATTACTTTCAAAATGGCGACCATTTGAAAATTATGGATGTTCAAAGGAAAGTCCAGGGAAAAGAGTCCATGGATGAACGATACATAGATTGAAAGGCCTTAAAAAAAGCAAACGAATGGCGCAAACCGCAAATCAATCCGCCTCTTCAATCAAAAGTTATGGCCGATTGAAACTTAAAGGGCTCAATAAGGCCTATTTAAGGCTGCTTAAATTTCAATCGGCCGTAACTTTTGATTGAAGAGGCGGATTGATTTGCGGTTTGCGCCATTCGTTTGCTTTTTTTAAGGCCTTTCAATCTATGTATCGTTCATCCATGGACTCTTTTCCCTGGACTTTCCTTTGAACATCCATAATTTTCAAATGGCCGCCATTTTGAAAGTAATGATTATAGAGGATTTTGGATTGTGTCATCTTATTTTACTCCTTAAGGGCTTTCGATCGATGTATCACAAGTCATACCTTGCTATTTGACTTTTTTTACGTGGGGGAGCCCAAAGACCCCCAAATTTTGGAATCTAAGTGGGGGCCTTAGTTTTTCACTTTTAGGTATTATGTGGCACATCAATCGAAAGGTCTTGATTTCTTCTTTCAGATGGTTTTTAGTTTTTGTAAAAATATTGAATAGTGTGGTCACAGTGGCCGAATGAAAATTTCCCCCCAAAAGGGCCCATAACCCCAAAAATTGGGGTTTTATGGAAAAATTTACAGAAACAAAAATGTCGGCAATGAGTTGTTCTTTCAGGATCTGAACTTATTTTTGTACCTTTTATAGGCTTTTTCCCGCCAAAAATGGAATAATGTGTTTTGAACCCCCCCAAAACCCCCCAGGGGGGCCTCGGGGGGCTTTGAAAATATTTTCATTGAATTCTTTGGGGTCAATTCCCTATCTGACTTCCTTGTTTCAGCTCTCTACGCCCAGTCGTTTTCGAGAAAAAGTACCTATCCGGGTGGTCTGGTACACCCTGTAGAACAAAACCGCCGTATTGTAATCCGCCATTTTGAACGCGAGCATCGGTACCAAAAAGTGAATTCGCGTCTTGAAAAATATCTATAATTTGAAACATTTGCTGTTTTTATTACCATCTACTATGTTTTCCAATAATGCCTCGCCATTTACGTTCCATAATACACAGGGAAGACACGAATTAAAATTCCGAAAAAAAATGGCTAACTTCCGCGTTTAAAAAAAGATTCCGGAGGGACAAGAACACAGCGTCAGAGAAAAGCTACAGAAAAAAACCGCCATTTTAACCGCGGGCATCGGTATACCAAAAAGTGAATTTGCGTCTTTAAAAATATCTATCATTTGAAACATTTGCTGTTTATTATCATCTACTATGTTTTCCAATAATGCCTCGCCATTTACGTTCCATAATAAACAGGGAAGACACGAATTAAAATTTCGAAAAAAAAAGAAAAAAAAAAAAAATGGGCAAACTTCCGAGCTTTTAAGAAGAAATTCCGTAGGGACAAGAACACAGCGTCACAGAAAAGCTATAGAACAAATCCGCCATTTTGAACGCCGTGGTCGGCACCGGAAATTGAATTCGCGTCTTGAAAAATATCTGTTATTTGAAACATTCACTGTTTATTACATCTACTATGCTTCCCAAAAATGCCTCGCCATTTAAGTTCCATAGTACACACGGAAGATACGAATAAAACTTCTGAAAAGAAAAAAAAAATGGCAAACTTAACGAGCGTTTAAGAAGAGATTCCGGAGAAACAAGAACACTACGTCACAAAAAAACTATAAAACAAATCGCCATTTTGAATTTGAAATCCGACACTTCGAAATCCGCCATTTTGAACGCCGTAATCGGTACCAGAAATTGAATTCGCGTCGTGAAAAATATCTATAACTTGAAATAATCGCGGTTTAATACATCTAATAAATAACGCCATAAAACTCAGAGATAAATTTTGACTTTTGTCTCGGAAAAACGAAATAATGAAGCGCCAATTCAAGGGCAATCGGTATAAGCATCAACTTTTAACGTACCATGTTACTCCTGAGAGCCAAGGCTGAGATGGCAAGGAAGGAATTAAGGATCAGGAGAGGTTAAAAGGAATACTTACCTTGGATAAAGAGTGCTTCCATAAATTAAAAAAAAGTCTAAGAAGTTCAGGAGGGAGGCAGGACGGTGGTTTAAAAACCTTATTTAATTTTACGATCTATGAAAGCAGCATGCAAAGGCGATGCGATGATGAGCAATGGGTATACAATGAAATACTTACGGGTATTGTTGATATTCTTGCTTGATTTGATGCATCATGGTCATTTATATTAATTTGTCTACACTGAACACATGTACTGATAATTACTTATTCCAATAGAAGTTTAAGATATTAACAGGTTGGAGTGACAGAATGATCCTAATAAAATGTATTTTACTTAGATCTACAATATAACGACGGAGCGTAGAGCGCGGTGCTCCTTGAATCGTCGTTGACTGTTTTCGACGAACTGCAATGGATGAGCGAGCGCGAGGCAGAGCTGCGAGCGGGAACATTTGTCTGCGGCGCCATCGCGATCGTCGGATTTCCCCTCCTTGCGTTCGTTCGCTAAGCAACGAAGTGGAGAAGCAGTGGAAGAAGTGTGGAGTCGGCCGGCGTGAAAGGGGGGGAGGGGGGGAGCAGGTGCGAGAGGATATCTTTGTAGTGGGGAGGGATTATGTGGATGGGAGACGCAGACTCTTTTTTGACCGTGAACTGAAGCAGTGTTGTCATGTTGGTAGCTGGTTGAGTGATGCCTCCCTCTATATAATACGACAAGGGATTTTTGATTTACGGTGAAAATAGTCGACATAGATTCGATTATTTTTTCGTTTTTTGTTTCTTGTCCCCCCCCCCCCCCCAGAAACTCTAGACAGTAAAAAAATAAAAATATATAATAAAGCGTCCGTAAGGCATGGGCGGACCCAGCAATTTGACAACCGTGAATTCAATTCTTGAGGGGGCCATGGCCCTCTTACAAATCGATTGTTTCTCATGCATTCAAATGGGAATAATACACAGTTGCCAGATTGCTGGATCCGCCTTTGCCGTAAGGAGGAAAAATCGGTAGCTTTTTTCCAGTGGCGTAGCCAGAAATTTTTCTAGAGGGTGGTCGGAGGTCCGAAAATTGTCAAGGGGGAGGGGGGTCTAAAGATACTAATTTGGTCAAATTTGTCTGAAACCGTAAAAAATTACCTTTTTTTAGGACAAATTTTGGTGTCGGGGGGGGGGGGGTCTAGACCCCTTGGACCCACCCTTGGCTACGCCACTGGCTTTTTCTCTTCAGACCTGGTGATTTCCAATACGTTTTCGTGGCAACAATGAACGTAACTCTGTGATTCTAAGACGGCTTAGAAAGCACCAGACTCTCCCTCAGTCCCTCGATGGTACCGTTCTAGAATTCATCCCTTTATTGTCTCGATGCAGAAAAGATTATGAATAGCAGCACTTTCCAATGTACATAGATATACAGTATCACAGGATAATGTAATCTTTTTTGCACGGATGCAGTAAATGGTTGAATTCTAGAACGCTACCTTTATCTCACACCAGAAAATCCTTGAGACCTCGAAACCCAAAATTCCTGGATGGGACGCTGATACAGAGCTCTATCCTGTTCCAAAGTTGCCATATTTAAATAATAAATTGATCGTTGTAATGTGCGTAAGTTGGTGCAGTGGAAAAAAAGATGATTTAATAATAATTCTGATATTAAACATTATGGCCGCCGAATGGTTTTGTTAATAAAACAAAAAGAGGTAGTAAATTAACCAAATAATATTGTTAAATTGACAAAAGTTAAATCGATAAATTATGTTGCCAAATTCATAAAAAATTTGTTAATATAGTTTCACAATATCGTTTTGTTGATTCAGCATCCTGCTTTGTAAAACTAAAAAAAGAAACGATTTTGCAATCATGATTTTTAACAATAGAATTGTACAATCATCTAATTTTTTTTTCTTTATTGTGGTCTGGCCATAAATATACGAATGTATAGCGGGAATACCACTGAAATTAAACCCTCAGCGCTATATATCCTAATATCAGATTAAATTTATTTGAAAAATAGCTAAAGTTTAAGTAGTTAAAGTTCAAGTTTAAGTAGTAGTATGCAAAAGCAAAACATAAATTATTTTATTATTATAACAATAAATTTTTTTAACTTTTTCTTTGGTTTCTTTCAGAAGCGGCTCATGTAACTTTGCATCAATGCTTTTCTTCCATTTGAATCTAAAGCAATCGAATTAACAATGAAGCAGCGTTTTAGGCACCGAAATTCGATTGTTTTACACTGAATCAAACGGAGGAATAACATTGCTGCCAAATTACACGAGCCGTCTCTGGTTTTTTTTTTTTTTTTTTTTTCGGAGGTGAGAAGAAAACCGAGAAATCTGGACTCAAACGTTGGATCCGCAAAACTGGATCGAGGTCTGAAACGTTAAAAAAAAAAAAAAAAAAAAAAAAAAAAAGGTTGAGATTGGCCCCGTAGTGCGAGAGGTAGGTAAGACAAAATGTCTTCGCGGCTTCAAAATTCGGACCAACCGATCCACCGGGAATTTTCCTGGTCCTGGTACTTACATCCTTCGACCAATCCTTTTGGTTCTTTGCTTCGATTTAGTCGATATAGAACTATAGTGGGCCATGACTCAAAAGAAAGCAAAGTCGGGCAAAAAATGAAGTGTCTAGAAATGAAACATTGTTGGATAAAAAATGCCGGGTTTTCCAGCGCAAGACTCTGTCCTTGCGTAAAAGGCAAAATCAACGTAACATTGACTGAATGAATCAGTGGTGGCAAGTGTATTTGGCAACAATGCTTTTTCTCCATTTAACTCCTTGTAAAACAATAGATTCGATGATGAGGCAGCGCAGCGCTTAGACAGAATTCGATTAATTTTCATTGAGTCAAATGGAGGAATAAGAGCAGGGGTGTCATTTCGGGTTCGGCTTGGGGGGGGGGGGGGGGGGGGGGGCAAAAATGTGATGATTTTTTTTTTTTTTTTTTTTGCTCATGAATATTATTTTAGACACCCTACAGCCCTGCATATCCTATATTTACGGCCCTAAATTCCAACAAAACTCGTTAATGACCATCAAACTTTAGTTCAAAATTTTTTTCATCTTCTTCTTCTAAAAAAAAAAAAAAAAAAACACTTTTGGCCAACCCGGGGGGGGGCAGTTGCCCTCTGCCACCCCCCCCCCCCCCAAACGACGCTACTGAATAAGAATGTTGCCAAATTGCACAAGCCGCCACTGGACTGAAGAGGAAGTCTTTAAATGCTTTAAGAGCGGAAAGCTCCCTCTGGAAGCTCAACTTTGAACATTTTGGGGGTAGGGACGACGACAAGGAAAAATTGTTTGAAAAAAGGCTTTTTGACTGCAGTCACATCCAACGTTAACATTATTGAAAACAAACGTTTTAGAAATGACGGGCAATAATTTCAATCGAAGTAATTCGACGGATATATAACCAATGAGTTTCAGCCTACCAGGTGCGCTTCAAGACACGAATCAAAGAAAAAGAACACAAAAAAGGAAAACAAAAACCCTCTGAGTAAAATCTAGAATTTTTGTGACCCATGAGAGTTGTATGTACTGTACATTCAGAAATTTTGACCCGGCAGTTCCCTCGTTTTTCTCCTTGTAACCAAAAGAAAAAGAAACACAAAATAAAGTTGAGAACTCAACCACTAATTTAGGCATACAGGATAAAAAGAAAGCTAAATAAATCCACTTTTTGACTGATTTAAGTTAGAGATCGAATATATTGTTGGAGTTTTCCGATTTATCCGACCATGTTTTCAGTTTGTCTTCTAACCAGAGAGAGTTGTGCAAATAGGAGTGTACCTAATCGATTACACGATTACTGACTGTAATTAGTAATCGTTAAACCTTTGGATGGTACTTAAATGTGGTGTTCAAGGATTCAAAATGAGTTTTGGAGTCATTTTGATTAAATATATCTAAACCTCATGCAACTAATATGAAGGATGACTTGTACAAAATCAGCCCTCATTACCGTAAAATCACCCTCCGCAAAAACGACAATGGGGCTCTTGCAAACTTTTGCTGTGAGCAAATGAATAGTCCTATTTAATGTCAAAACCCAGCGAAAATCAAGAAAATCACAATAAGAAAGTCTAAAATTCAGTAATAAACTCACATAACTGCTATAACGGCAAGTTCATAATGGCGGTTCAACGCAGGTATCATTGGGGATTCCTGTCTAATATGTCACTTTCTCTCCAGAAACACAGAGATACGTCTCAATTTAGATAGAAATCAGTGGAATACGTTGTATTTTGTTAATTTAATAAACCCATGCAAAAGGCCGATTGCAAAGGTGTTCACCGAACACCCAGTGCTTCGATATTTTTCACGGATTTCAATGGACGAACTGCGACGTTGCCAAATTGTACGCTACGCGTGCTACTGATAGGAATCTCCCATGATACCTGCATCTCTCCGTCATTAAACCCGATTCTGAGAATGGATTGTGTGATTTTTTACTCCTCTTTTTCGTCATTTTTACAGGTTATCATCAACTCTTCAATCCTCTGTAGCAAACGTTTGCAAGAGCCCCATTACGATTACTCAACTGTAATCGATTACCACCCGGACCACCCGTTTGCCCAACTTGCCCAACTTCTTAGGGCCACGAATAATGCTTTGTTGAGTGCCTTCAATTGATTAAGTCGGCAAAAGGAAAAGTAGGCCAAAAGGAAAGAGTTGAAAGTGACTTTTAGTACCTATTGAGGCTCTTGCAAACGTTTGCTGTGAGCAAAGTAATAGTCTAATCTGGTGTAAAAAAAAAAAAAAAAAAAAAAATTACACTAAAACAGCCTAAAATTAAGGAAATAATTCACAAAACTGCTGTAACGGCAAGATCGCAATGGCGGTTCAACGCAGGTATCTTGGGAGATTCCTGTCTAATTTGTCACTTTCTCAACGGAAACACAGATTTTTGTCTTAAATTAGATATGAGATCCATAGTACCTGCGTCTCTCCGCCATTGAACCCGATTCTGAGAGTGATTTTCTTGATTTTTTTAGTGTAGGTATATACTCATAGGTAGTCACATCCTAACCAGTCTTCGTATCGAAGCTGGTTCGACGTATAAACACATGGTGTGATGGTGCCAAACCGCCTATATTCTAGAATTGTGTGCCCATAAGAAATTGTGAGTGTGACAAGGACAGAACATAGGACTTTCTTTGGTATAACTGTGATTGTACATTAATGCGCGATGTTTCAAAAATTTTGTTGTATCGTCCTCACATTTTAAGGTACGTAGAATTCAATGGAGTAATAATAAAATCAGAGAGAACTTGTTGTTTACTAGCGCAAATTTATATTTGAAAATTTGGATCGTGTTTCTCATGGGAAAACCCACGAGAGCAAGTGAGATGGAGCATTTGTTTGGAACCAATTTTTTTTAGTGGCGTCACACTAAACAGTTCTATTCTCGCAGTGTTCTGCTCAAGCTCTCCTCATTCAATGTTTGGTGTATTTTGTCAGGGTTCCTGTTATCATATGAATAATGACGAAGACGACAAGACAAAGTTGACTGGGAGGATAATGATTATATATTCAGAATTATTCGACTTACAATGTAAGTACCTACACGATATAATGATGGCGGGTCCGACCATAGACAAATGATAAGAGACTTAACTCAGGCGTCTTGTTTATACAGTGGCGTAACTACTCTTTTGCTCGGGGGGGGGGGGGGGGGATCATCTCTGACGATGTTAAAAAAAAATCGATGACTTCCATTTTTTACCTTAGAATGACACCCCCCCCCCTTCTTCTGGTCACCTTAAAAACCAATATTTTTTTTTTTTTTTTTTTTTTTTTTTTATGAGGCTTGTCCCCGTAAGAAATAACGTGCCGTGTCGTTTTTTTACGTTTTAACTATAAGTAACGTAAATATTTTATCGAATGAATTTTAGAAAATGCCGCTGAGTTGCCAATATTTATCAAAAATTGTTTATTATCTTGTTGTTCTGTAAAAATAAATTTCGCGTCCCTTTCAAAATTTACTCTCCTTTCTATTTCTTGACTCTTTTTCATGATATTTCCCTATACTATTGGGCTCTGGGGGGGATTGATCCCCCTGACCCCCCCCCCCCTAAATACGCCACTGTGTTTATAGAACTAGAATTTCCTCAAAATTTTCGAGATCTATGGTACAAACACTAGAATTCTGGTTGTACTGTCCTTTACATTGGTTAACATATCGTCATGCCTCTGGTAATCTTTTTTTTTTTTTTCAGTGCAGTGTGGTTTGTTCCGATTTTAGTAAAAATTTGATCCAATTATCTTTAATCTTGCAACATTGTAAATTTATTCTGAGGGTATAAATTTCTAACTGATTGGTAGAAAGGTCTGAACGTAACGCACCAGCTTATTCCAATGAAAAGGTGCACCTGAAAACAAAATCATGTTGAATTGGCAATATAAGGCAATGGGTCTGTTGCGTACTTTTGCTGCAGCAAAAGGATTCATTGGTTCTGACGTAAAATTCTGCAAAAAGAACGATGCACGTTTTAAAAACTTTCAAAATCCACTCATTAACTCAGAAAATACCTTCAATTTCAAACAACCCGCACTACACTAAGACACTATATCACCGACTTATAACTACACTAGGGGCCTAGGGCCGCTTCGCGGCCCCTCCTGGTCCTTTTTGTTTGTTTTTTTTTTAGATGTTTTCGTATTACATTTGTTTCTTTCTTTCGTTCTGTTTGGAAAAAATTTTGAAATGAAAGCGATTACGATGTTAAACTCTGATGGTTTTTCATTTTGGTTAACTTTATAAAGGAATAACTCGTAAACACCACTCAAACCTAAAAATGTAAGCTTGTAAGAGTATGTAACGCATGAATTTATAGACCATTTTAAATGTTGATCATTTTTGGAGCGAAGAACCGTTCTTCTCTTAGTTCACACGCATCAGCTTTAATTTATTAGTTCTTCACTTGCACATGAAAATGTAAAAAAAATGAAGAAAAGAAAACTGAAAATTGAAATTTGACAACCCAGCTGATTGAATGATAATGTCCGAAGAAAAAAATTCTTGAACGAAAATGAAAGACTCATCATTGACATAAAAATGGTACAGACTGGACTACCGCACAAAATCACACGCATCAGCTGGGAGTATCAAGAAACGCGCACGTCAACCATCGACCAAAGAAAAAAGATAACCTTAAAAATCAAAGATCATGCAAGCAGATCGATCTGTAAAAGAATGGAATCGAAACTGGAATCGTGAGTGGAATCGGAAAAAGGACGTTTAGGTAGAAGTTGAACTGGATTGAGAGATTTAACCTATCAGCTCCCCACTTGTACATAGAATAAAATGAGAAAATAAAAAAAAAAAATGGAAAACTTTGAAGATAATCCTGCTGTTTAGATGTAAATAGGGGCATGTGGCCGCTACATGGCCTTTTGAATTGTCATGAGTTAGGGAATTTGATAGTAAAAATACCGTTTAAAATTTGATAAGAATTGAAAATTTTAACCTATAAGTTCCCCGTACGTAGAAAATAGAGACCCAGCACAAAGCTTGCGACAGGTGTCCACTTTTCTGGCTCAATTTTCGTCGGAACTCAATGAAACAACAGCCAACAGTCGCCTACTGTTGATTGATGAGCGCGTGGTATGCATTCGCCAAGCGCAAAAGCTGTTTCCGTTTCCGGGACCGCGGACAAATAATCACAGCATGTTGAGCTCACCACTCAACAGAAGGCGACTGTTTATCGTTGCAGCCGGTGACTCCAGAACAAAACTGACCGCTAAACTTGCTTCACTTTTCTAACACGGGAAGCATACGATGTGCTGGGTCTCTCTCTGACGTAGAATAAAATTTAAAAAAAAAAAACGGAAAACTCTGAATTTAATACTCATCATCGACATACATATCACAGACCGACCTACCGCACAAAATCGCAATCGTCATAGCTCAGAGTGTCAACAAACGCATGTCAACCAATGATCAAGGGGGAAAAGAAATAACGTTAAAAATGAAGATCATGCCTACAGATCTACAGTCCACGGAATCACCTCTCTACGTATATACTGTGTCGATGCACCCAAAAAGCAAAATATCAGCTGTCGACGTAAAAAAAATTTAGCGTCGCCAGGCGACCGACCAGAGCTTAAAAACAAATATTATACCTCTCTCTCGCACACATTGCGGGGATACAGCGACTGCCTCCCTCCCACTCATTACGCCTATGATATTCATAGTTTTTGGCATTTTCGAGGCCGAAGATGGCTCTGAACAGCACCGCTGGTATTTTTCCCACAATCCTGGTACTGAGCCGCATCGAACGATACCGCACTTGTCCGGAACGGTCCAAAGGATCGACGGGAATTTCCATTAAGCTTGGAAATTATATATAGAGAAGATAGATGGAACCATCCCGTTTATGTAAACATGAACAGAACTTACGAACATTGGAATGTTTCGTTTTGATGCGTGCATTTCTTATATTACTTTGTAATCTTTGATAAACCGAAAAGACCAGACAGCAAATGCTGCCAATAGTTCATGTATTTAGAAGGAAATTCCATCATTTTGTAGTTACGATGTTGTCTACTTATGCACGGTGGTTCCGTCTATGTAGTAGTATACCGGTGCAAATAGTGTCTAGTGTAGCGAGGGCAGTTTGAAATTGGAGTGATTTTCTGAGTTAATGAGTGGTTTCTGAACGTTTTTAATGTGCTCATCGTTATTTTCGCCGAATTTTACATAAGAATCAAGGGTTTATATTGTTGTAGCAAAAGTATGCAACAGACCCATTTCAGGCAATTTCAGAACTTCAAAAACATTTTCGGGATTTTGTGGCAAATAAATTATTATTAAGTAAATAATTTGTTAAACTCTCTAGAATCATATTCTGGTGACAGAACTCAAAGGCGAATCCAGCAATCTGGCATCCGTGGATTCTTCCCATTTGAATCTATGACATACAATCGATTATAGTAAAAGGGTTCAGGCCCCCTCAAGAATCGATTGTTTCTCATGCGGTCAGATGGGAAGAATGCATGGTTGCCAAATTTCCGGATCCGCCCTCAATAGAACTTTGATCATTGTTGAGGGAAAAACAGTAGTACGGAACGTCTTTGTTGTGGAAAAGTCGTCAAATACAATTAGTGCTGAATATTGAGACAGTGGCGGCGCGCGTAAGCTGGCAACGTTTCCTCTAGTCCATCTAAAGTCACGAAAAAGGTCGAAATATTGAAGGTGCATTGTGCATCCCCAAAAATCAATATTTTACAAGTGTTTGAATGGACAAAATGTTATGTTGCTAGATTGCACGCGCCGCCACTGTATTGAGAACTACATTTGGCTGACTTCTTTTCTTATCAAGTTTCTACTAGGTTCTTGTGAATCTGTTTTAGATTAATTAATCACAGGGCTGTAATATCTGAATAGTAGCTACAGTATAAAATCAGTGAGAACCCCCTCCCCTCCCGACTGACTCTCCGTGGTGATGTTGACAAGTCAAGTTCATAACTAACTCACAGCAAAAGATTCTACAGGGTGTTTCGGGTTTAACGTAGGGAACTTCTGGAGCCGATTATTATGGTCAAAATAAGACTATTTTTTCCTGTAAACATGGACCTTAAAATGCTTCCCTTCGGATTGTAGGCGCTTACCCGTACCTTTCGTGACGCCCGCAATGGTCAAAGCGCCGACTTTCCCAACTTCAACGTCAATCATCTCACTTAAAACGCGTCGCACTGAAAAAATGAAAGGGATTAAAAATCTTCATTAGGGTTTTTGCAATATGATTCTTTCATAAAATTTTGAAAATTATCAGCGGCAGCATACAATTTTTGCCATTAAATGACCAAGAGTGTCAGAAAAGTAGATTTGGACTTATTTAATAATTATTTCATGAATTTCAATGAATTTTACACCTAGAAATACGCCTAGTACTAAATTTTAGTAACATTCCATGGAGAAACTTAGCCACAGTTACAAAAAACCCAATTTTTTTTTCGAAACTTTGAAAAATCGTAGCTCCAAAGGGAAGCACTTTAAGTCCATGTTTGTAAGAAAAAATAGTATTATTTTGACTATGATAATCGGCACCAGAAGTTTCCGACGTTAACCCTTGTGAGCCTAAGGGGGGGGGGTACATTTGTACCCCAGGCCAGTTTTTTTGACGCCATTTTGTCAAAACTGCTCAAAATTTGTTGGGACTTCATGACATTTTAAGTTAGGATACTTAGAACACGTCTACCAAATTTCATTATTTTTTATGAATTTTTGTCGATATTATAGAAATTTAAAGTGTTGGGGTACAAATATACCCCCCCCCCCCTTCGTCCTGCCAGTTTTAAGTTTGGAACCATCTATTACAGTGAATTTTACGGAAATTTTATGTAGATTAAGAATATTAAGTCAAATCATTGAAAAACAATTGGAAATTTATCAAAAATGGAAAAATAATATGGTACCTCATTTCATTTTTTCCATTTTTTTTATTTTGACATTTTTTTTTAAAAGTAGGTGTAAATTTGGCAACATAGCAAAAATTTACTCAAATTTCACATAAATTACTCTCTTAGGGTACTAAGTACATAATCCATCCATTAAAGTTTCAAAATTATTGATACTGACTGTGCTGCATGAAAATATCCTTGGGGTACAAAAATACCCCCCCCCCCCTTAGTCCTTTGTGTTACCGAAATACCTTAGGCTCACAAGGGTTAAGCCTGAAACACCCTGTATATGACCCGAGATGAACTTCAAACATCCGCCCTCTTGGCAGGATGGATTTTCAAGTTCCACCGCGTGTAAGTACGTGCACTCACACGCGGACATCACACACATCCTTGGCTCCTTGAGCTATCAGTATACATATAAAATGATCGTTGAAAAACGTTTACTGGAGCTCTCTCTCTCTTATCACTTATCAGTCGCCGCTACTTTTATCATGTGTTCTATGTAGCCGCCCACGTCAATTTAGTGAGGAAGATCTAGAGCTAGTGTTCAGTATTCAAGTACTGAATTTTAGCAGTTTTTACTTTTAAGTTTTTATTTCATGATATTTTCACTTTTTATTGTCTAAGTTAATTTTGATGACCCATTTCCAATCTATCTCTCACACACTTTCTCTTTCTCTCTAGAAACTCGCTTCTTCCCTCTCCACCTCTCTCCTATCTCTGTTTCTCTTTTCCTTTTCTCTCTCTATTTCTCTCTCTCATTAGCCTCGTTTATGCGAGAGATCTGAACCTGGGTTGAGTCAACCCGAGTTGAGTTTCAACCTGGGTCCAACTTGGATTTGCGCATAAACACCCGTGTATTTGAACTCGATTTCAAAGGATTTCTTTCTTCTTCTTCTCTGTGTTTGTTTACATTTTTGACGAAAATGGCGGCGATGCTTGGTGCGGTACGGACAAGTGCGACCGCATAAGACGCGTGTTTAACCTCGCTCGGATTGGTGACATCGATGCCGCGTGAACCCGGGTTCTGAACTCCGAGGTGTTTATGCGTGAAATCTCAACCCGAGTTCACCAACTCGACTCGGGTTTGAATCGGGGTCGAGTCGAACCCGAGTTCAGCGAGATCCGAAGTGTTTATGCGAGCATCTCAACCCGAGTTCAGCTGAACCTGGGTTCTAGAACCCGGGTTGAGATGCTCGCATAAACGAGGCTACTGTCAAGGTCTGCGACTGAGCAGTCCGAGTGGGGGTTGTTCTGACCAAAGCATGTGCGCACTGCGCATGCGCGGACCGAGCAACCCCTGCGACGGCCGGGCTCAGAGATTACTAAGCCTAAGAGATATGGCACATCCTATCTCCGCCGTGTTAAAAAACCGTTGGCCGGGCTCCGTAAAAAACGCCTGCAGAATGGCCGTGATACAACGTGCAGTACGCTGGTGACCGTAAACATTGTTGTTATTCATGTTGTTGGAAATGAGGTTAGATTCTCTGCAGCATCTAAATGTTTGTCATCTAATGGCCGATGAAATGATTAAAGTGACTTAGAGTTTCAAATTCACGTACAAAAAATACTTAGAGCTCATTAAACTTCCCAAACACTTTATTAATCTTATTAATTTAGTTAGTGGCGTTGCTGTCAAATCTCATTCAAACAACAACAGTAGTAACAATATTTACGGTCACCAGCGTACGCCACATTGCATATTTCGTAAGAGTCGAATAACACTTTTGAATCGTTATGCCATATCTCTTAGGCTTAGTAATCTCTGGCCGGGCTCAACTCGCAGCCCTTGAACAGTGAGAATCAGTACCCCATGGTTCCCAACACAAACTCCCTGAGAGAAGTCGAGAGAGACTTCTCTTGTATATCTCACTTCTCATTCTATATCTAGACGCCCAGTCTAATTCCCTTCGTACTATAATAGAAGTGCTGCGCGCACTTTATTATAAATCCAATCACCCTCTCACGTTATACATTTTGTTATCTTTATATATTCATCGTTTTGTTTTTGCTCACCTTTAATCATCAATCTTCAATTATACAGTCCACTTCGTCAAATCAAATATCTACTTAATCACCGTGTTATCTCCGAATTTAAAGCTCCACCCCAGTCGGTACCCCCAGTGCTTCAGTGCCACTGAGCCGACTGAGAGCTTTGAAGTCTGATCAAACATTCATCTACGTAATTTAACGGTCCATATACTCAAATCTCAAACCAAGCTACCGAGGTCAAACAGCTAGAAAATAATTTTATCAACCTAGCTATTTTTTTTTTATCCTTGTTTTTTTTCGGATACGTATACTCATGCATATCAGATCCTTCTGGAAAGTCTAAAGACACTTTTTTTCGACTCAAAACATCATTTAAGCAAAATACGCGATCCACAGATATGTCCACAACCGCAAAGTCTAGCTTTTTAGTCCACAGTCAAATAGTCAAAAAAAAAAAAAAAAAAATCACAAATTATTATGTCCAAAATTCACATACGTCCAACGATTACATGTCCATTGACTTAACTTTTTCACTGCCAGGTTACTTCGTTAGATCATCGTTCGTTTGCTCAAATTAAGAGGGCAGTTAACTATTCCCACGCAAGTGTGCTAGTTTTGCATATGCCATAGATTGAAGGCGCTCCAAGGAACATTGTTTTGAAAACACTAATACTTTTTAGTTACTATTTCTATCAACAATAAATAAAAACTGTGTCGATTGGACTTGGTGACCAGAACGGATCAACTCGGCGTGGTAATGAAAGGGTTAATGTCCAGCGGTTTTAGTCCAAAGTACACACATGATCGTATTTGCTCATAAAAATAAAAAGATGGTGGTTTATAGGAGATTTTATATTCTTAATGACTTATTGGAAAGGAATATCGGAATGGGTAGACTTAAAATTAGTTTCATTGATTAATTCGATTTTTTTTCTTCCCTGGATGAAGATTCATTGATTACTTAATTTGATTTTGTTTTTTTCAAGAGAGCTTTATGGAAGTTTAGGGGCGACTTAAAGGCTCCTTCAAAGAGGCTTTGGGAAATTTTATAGGGAACAATTAAAATTATCTATGAATCTGTATTTGCTTCATGCAACTTTCGTACAGGATTTTTGAAATTAGTTACTTATAGAAATTGAAAATAATGAAAGCTCTAGGAAACATGGTTTTCCTGTTCACCTAGCAGATTGGACATTCGGCATTGTATTGATTCTAATTACTTTTGGACATGTTAAAGTATTGGACTTCCTTTTTCAGACCTTTAAAACATTGGACCGTACCACTTGTGTTTTGGACAAGAATATGTGAAGGACATTACCTACATGTCATTGGACTATTTGTTTTGGACTTTAAAGTTTTGGACAAATTATATTGGAACTAAATATGCAACTGTGTAGGTAGGGCCTCTCGGAATCGGAGGGGGGGGCAATGTCGCGAGTAGAAGAAAGGCGATGAAAATAAGGAGGGAGGGAAGAAACGGAAAGGATAGCAAACAGTGGCGAGGCGTGCGATTTGGCAACGTTTCTTTCTCCCCATTAAAACACATTAGAAAGGTCGAAATGCCTGGTCATCGCCGATGACTGGAGCGTTCGACTTTTTGGTTGAACTTAAATGGTGAAAATACATTGTTGCCAAATTTCATGCTTCGCCACTGATAGAAAATAATGATGGAATGCGGTCAAAAGAGACACGAAAGAGCAGTGTGTGCGTTAGGAATTGTGATTTTCATATTAAATGCTGTGAAGCCAAATATTCCTAAAACTAGACAGACTTTGTGAGCTCACTGTATCCCCTATGTTTTGTTCACACGCCTACAGCATCCTGAGACACTTGAACTGATTTTTACGACTCACAACTGAGGCTGGGGTTCGTCATCTAGACCAACGCTAAAAATCAGTCATCTTCTGCTATTTAGTCTGCCTTGAACTTCGTTACGGTGTATCACATCCGTGATGTTGGCCCCCCAACATTCAATTTTTTCAATTTTTTTTGCTCAAAAATTTGCTATCGATTTGCTATTTCTTGCTATGTACCTTTCAAAATTTTGCTATCCTCACCCAAATTTTGATACGGTCAATTTTTGTTTGGGGGGCCGGCATCACGCCAGCCCCCCCCCCCCCCCTCGAGATACGAACTTTCGGAATAGCTCAAAAAGTTCCTCTCACTTGCTATTTTTGGCGTCTTTTTTAGAATTTTTGCCATCCCCCTCAATGTCCCATAAATGGCCTCCATTGGTGAGGAGGGGGGGGGGCAGCATCACGCTAGCCCCCTACCTCGAGCTACAGACTTCCGGAATGGTTGGCTCAAAAAATTACCCTCACTTGCTATTTTGTTGCGTCTTTTTCAGAATTTTTGCTATCCCCCTCAATTTTCCATAAATGGCCTCCATAGGCTAGCGTGATGCTGCCCCACACCTGTGGAGGACATTCATGGGAAATGGGGCAGTTGCAAGGGTTTAAAATGTTGTGTTTTTTCATGAGAAAATGAAAGTACTAGATGAGCTGAGAACAAAGATGCCTTTGGTTTCTAATTATGTCTCAGTGTTCCGGAGATGAGATTTTGGCCCATTATACATTGTTTTAAATGGGAATTCCGCGTAGTGACGTCACTACGCATACGATTTTTTACAACTTTACAAGTCTGTATCTCCAAAATAGGGACACCTAGAAAAAAAACCACAGGCACTATAGTTCTCAGCTCATCAAGTACTATGATTTTCGTTTTAAAAAACTTTACACAACATTTCAGACCCTTGCAACTGCCCCATTGAGGGGGATAGCAAAACTTCAGAAAAAGACACCAAAAAATAGCAAGTGCGAGGAACTTTTTGCGCTATTCCGGATGTTCTTAGCTCGAGGTGGGGGCTAGCGTAATGTTGCCCCCCCCCTCCCCCATGGAGGCTATTAATGGGAAATTGAGGGGGATAGCAGAAATTCTGAAAAAGACGCCAAAGAATAGCAAGTGAGAGGAATTTTTTGAGCCGTTCCTGAAGTCCGTAGCTCGAGGTTGGAGGGCTGGCGTGATGCTGCCCCCCCCCCCCCCCAAACAAAAATTGACTGTAGCAAGATTTGGGTGAGGATAGCAAAATTTTGAAAGGTATAGCGAAGAATAGCAAACCGATAGCAAATTTTTGATAAAAAAAAATTGAAAAAATTTAATGTTGGGGAGCCGCAGCATCACGGACGTACAAATATCACCCCTTCACCACAAAGAGGTTGATCCAGCTCCCATAAGGAGTGGGCCCCTCGAGTTTTATAACCAAACCTTTTTAGATCGATAGAGCTACCTCCGGGGGTTCTGAAAAGGCCCAGTTTTTTAATTTTGACCCCATAGGGACGGGGGAGCGGGGGGTCAAAGGTGAAACCTTTAAATCGTTATAACTCCTTCAAAAATTAAGATATCAAAACGAACTTGACGCCAAAAGATAGAACATACAAAGAGCTTTCTAACCATATATAGGTTTTTAAAATTCCAACAATTTTAAGTCCCATTTTTGGCGATTTTTCGAATTTTCAAAATCAAAAATTTTGATTTTTCGATTTTTTAAGGGAGGCGGATCCTGGATAGGAAAACAAAAAACTGTCAGGAAAGTAGCGGAAGTAATGACCTTTTTAACAGCGCAAACCGCAATGTGGGGAAATGTTTCGTTTCAGAGATATAAGGCCGCAAAGTTGACGCGTCGAGATTTCTAGCGCTTCTCGAGGCGCGCGCGATGCCTGCCGACGGAAATTCACGCACAGGGAAACTGCATGACTTGAATAAATGGGAGGGGAGCATTGGAGGACGCTTCTTATCTCATACATTCATTAGATTTTGGATTTATACTTCCATTTCATTAACCCCCCCCCCCTCCCCTCAAAAAAGAAATGAGCCGCGGGGCTAAAACTGGCGACGGCGCAATCACACTAATAATCAGAAATTAACTAGATCCAAAAAAAAAAAACAAAAAACAAAATGAAAAGGAGACTCACCAATGCGGCAATACCATTCTTCTTCCTCCACATCATCAACATCATCCTCTGAATCACTGTGATCAAAACTTGACTTGAGAAGAGGGAAACTATCATTTAAAAATTCAGCAGGTGATTGAACCGATTGCCTGTACCGGCCGTAAAATAAATACCATATTAATGCGATAATATGGGAGCACGGGTTAACAGTTCGCGCACCGTTTTTGCAAGTGCAATAACTGCCAATAATTCCATCGGAGGATTTTACACTGCAATTCTATCAAAATAAATATACTGTAGGTTTTACTTGAAATGTGTCGAGATATGAGGCGAGCTTTTAAAAAAAAGGGGGATACGATGGTCAATTTACATTTTTTGAATTCAGGCAAGCTATAGCTATAAGCTATAGTTATGAATACTGTAAAAAATTGGTTCAATTATTAACCCTGCGCCGATTTATTTATTTATTTATTTATTTATCTATTTATTTATTTATTTATTTATTTATTTATTTATTTATTTATTTATACATTGCCACATTGGTGAGTCTCCTTCTTTTTTTTTTTTTTTTTTTTGGATCTAGTTAATTTCTGATTATTAGTGTGATTGCGCCGTCGCCAGTTTTAGCCCCGCGGCTCATTTCTTTTTTGAGGGGAGGGGGGGGGGTATAAATGGAAGTATAAATCCAAAATCTAATGAATGTATGAGATAAGAAGCGTCCTCCAATGCTCCCCTCCCATTTATTCAAGTCATGCAGTTTCCCTGTGCGTGAATTTCCGTCGGCAGGCATCGCGCGCGCCTCGAGAAGCGCTAGAAATCTCGACGCGTCAACTTTGCGGCCTTATATCTCTGAAACGAAACATTTCCCCACATTGCGGTTTGCGCTGTTAAAAAGGTCATTACTTCCGCTACTTTCCTGACAGTTTTTTGTTTTCCTATCCAGGATCCGCCTCCCTTAAAAAATCGAAAAATCAAAATTTTTGATTTTGAAAATTCGAAAAATCGCCAAAAATGGGACTTAAAATTGTTGGAATTTTAAAAACCTATATATGGTTAGAAAGCTCTTTGTATGTTCTATCTTTTGGCGTCAAGTTCGTTTTGATATCTTAATTTTTGAAGGAGTTATAACGATTTAAAGGTTTCACCTTTGACCCCCCGCTCCCCCGTCCCTATGGGGTCAAAATTAAAAAACTGGGCCTTTTCAGAACCCCCGGAGGTAGCTCTATCGATCTAAAAAGGTTTGGTTATAAAACTCGAGGGGCCCACTCCTTATGGGAGCTGGATCAACCTCTTTCAATTCTGAATAAAGATATAAGGACAATAGTCCATTTTTGATGGTGCCAAAAATCGTTTTCTTGGCCCTCGTGGTCTTACGAGTGCCCCCTTTCCGATTTTATTTCTGGCAATCTTTCGACTTAAACTCAAATGGGAATACTGGTTCGTCCCGATCAGAAACAGCCGCCGGGGTTGAGCGTCCTTCCGCGCTTAGTACAACCATACATGTACAGTGTACACTATACGGGGTGTAACAAACCTGGAAGTTCCCCCTCCCCCAGGGCCTCCGATTTCTAGGAGTTAAGCCCCTCTATCGAATCAGCTTGGCAAATGGAGTCGCGATCGCTATCAAGGGTTTCCATATCTTTGGCATCTGGGGCCGTATCACAGGCATCTTATAGTTATGTTACCTGGGCAAAAAGATGCTGTCGCCAAACCCCAGCTTGTGACCCCTCTATCGATTCAGTTTGGCAATTAGAAGTCTTTGTTCATCCCTTTCACGCGTAAGTAACAGTATTGTTTTCACCACGATCCCCACTCTTTCAAACTTTCTCTCTATATCTATCTCACTCACTCCAACGCATTTTTATCATCTCTCTTTATTTTTGAATCGACCTACTAGTTTTCTCTTTTACCAAAATACCTACTTGGGTTCTCCCTCTACTCGGAGCCCCACCAAAAGTAGTCTTCGAGTCGTTTTCCTATGATCAGCAGCAAAAACTATGATCAGCAGGAAAAACTATGATCAGCAGCAAAAACTTCTCGAGGCTCCTTCGTCACATTGTTGGATTCACCAACTCTGTAAAAAACATAAATAAATAATCAACACAGTGGCGGCTCGTGCAATCTGGCAACCGTGCACTTTTGCCATTTAAATGTATGCAAAAAGATCGATACTAGGTGAGGCGCTGCGCCTCACCAAGTAATCGATTATTTTACACAGTTTTAAATGGAGGAAATCCATTGTTGCCACATTGCACGAGCCGCCGCTGCATCAACATCAAACAGCAAACCTGCGTCAACAACAATATTTTGGTCTTACCACTTTTCTCCTCGGGCACACGGAGACTCGACACCTCAACGAAACTCCACGGGTACGCGGGAAATAGGAAACAGCAAATATCGCGAAATCAACATCAATCAATCAAAAATTCAATCACAGAAATAAAGTCTTAAATTTGCACATATACAAACCAGTAGTGCAGGCTTGTAAAGTGTCAGCATATTGATAAAGTAACAAAAAACAAAACAAAACTTATAAGGACCGCGAATGTGGGGGGGGGGGGGGCAGAGGCGGCTAACCCACCGGGTAGCCGAGGAATTTCCCAGTGTGGGCTGGGGCTCCATTTGGGTCGGGCCGGACCGTGAAAGGAATGAAAGGGAATTAAAGAAAGGGAGGAAGGAAAAAAAGAAGAGAAATGAGAAATATAGAGAAAGGTAAAGGTGGACGATATCATAGAACAGCCCAGTTTTATATTCAAACGCGAGCCGTGTGGTCCTATCTGAAAGGGGGATAAGGTGGAGAGGGGTAATACTCGTATACGTTGACTTCGTAACGACACATGACAACGCACAACGCACAGCTCCTTAAGTATCCGATTCAAACACTCCTTCCGCAAGACTTCGCTATTCGGTCGGGAAATCGTGTCTTAATTCTATGGGTGCGCCTTCATTTTTCAAGTTAGACTAAAATGGTACAGGCGCGTACGAATAATTGTCTGTTTTCTAATCCACAACTAAAGCCCATGCCCGTGCCATACCTAAGCTAGAGTCCCTTGATGGAAATATTGTATAGGGAGTACCGACACGAGCTCAACGAGTTGTGATTGGTCGTTGGTTTTAGGCTCTCACGGAGTCGAGCAGGAGTCGACGACATCGAAGGCTCCCAAAGATTACTTATACTCCAGATATGACACTAGCTATCTCGCCTATGTTAAATTTTGTTGAGAGCCTTCATTTCTAAAACCGAGCTAAAACACATACACTGGCCCACGGTTTGTTTACGTTTCGGTGAGCGAGGAGCGTGCGGGGTGGGGGTCGTGGGCCAGTCGAGATCGTAATGGCGGTGATTCTCGCCCTTTACATTGAGTTTCCCTATCTCAATAAGCTCCATCCTCACGAGGTGTTCTTGCGTTCCCCCACCCCGCCCGCGCGTCTCTCGCTCCCCGAAACGTAAACAAACCGTGGGCCAGTGTATGTGTTTTAGCAATGAAGGCGCTCAACAAGATTTTAGCTAGTGCCATATCTGGAGTATAAGTAATCTTTGAAGGCTCCACACGAAAGGAGTCGATTCGTACAGGAACGCATGGGAACGGACCGGAATGCCGGCAAATCCGCCAGTCCACCACTGGTCCACTGTCGAACTTAACCTTCGAATGCGTTCACGCGGTCGACAAAATCGACTCCTGTCAAAATGCATAAAGCGTCGTGTCGGTACTCCCTATACAATATTTCCATCAAGGGACTCTATGCCATACCTAAGCGAATGCGAATACTACTTGGAAAAAATCGGAGAGGGGGGAGGGTAGGAGGTTCTCTCCAAAGAATTTTTTAATTTGATCCTGAACATTTGAAGCATTACAGAATTTATCCATTTCTCTCTTTTTTTTTGAGGGGGGGGGGGATTAAAAAATGCTCAGGACGTCCAGGGAAGCTTTGTTTCGACAGCAAAAGGTGTGATCAATGAAGCTGTCGCAAACTTTGCTACAGGCTTATTAATAGTTGGTGAGGGGGTAAAACCCTGTAAAAATGACGATGTAAGCTCACTGAAAAATCACAAAATCCACCCCCAAACTCATAAAATGCTTTCAAACGCGAGACCGTCATGACGGCGATTGCCGTTGCCGCATAAATATTATGGCGATTGTATACTTCTTCTTTTTCTTGTGGGGTGTCGCAAGAACACCTCGTGAGGATGGAGCTTATTGAGATAGGGAAACTCAATGAAAAGGGCGAGAATCACCGCCATTACGATCTCGCGCTTGAAAGCATTTAATGAGTTTGGGAGAGGATTTCGTGATCTTTTAGTGAATCGTTATTTTTACAGGTTTTACCCCACATTTAACTAATAATATAAGCCTGTAGCAAAAGTTTGCCACAGCTCCATTTCTAAAAACCGCATAAATCCAGCTCCTCCCGTATTCAAAGGCTTCTAGGTGCTTCTAGTACCTATTAGGAGTCTTTGCCCATACGCAGTGGCGTAAACTTGGGATTTTTATTGTGGGGGGGGGGGGGGCAAACCAACTTTTGAGAGATGCAGCCTGCAGCTGAAACCGAAACCTATAATCTTTACTGATACAACTCGAAATTAGACTTGATTTTTTTTCTCTCATAAATACGTCTTTATTTCTGAACCAATTTGGCCCGTCTTTAGCTCAACAAATCAAGCAAAAAATTACGCAGGTGCTGACGATTTGTTTCAGAGAAAACAGCCGAAAACCGTCAAAAACGGCTATTTTCGGAGCCAGCGACAAGTAACGCCATCTATTTGTCAGGCTAGCAGGACTTTTTGTAAAAGTGCTGAGTGCAGTGCCTCGTTGGAAAGTTGGCAACCTGATATACATCGTTGAAAAGTTGGCAACAATGGCAACCTAACTACATAACCTCAAATTCATGCGGAACACGTTTGTTTGTTTACGTTACTTTTGAGTTTTTAGTCAGTTTTTAGTTTATAATTCTCACATTTTCAAGTTTTAGCGTTTCTATCTAAACATCAATCCGAATCCTGAAAACCAAGAAAGTGTAGTTTCATCGATCTAAACTTGCTGATAAATCATGTATTTCCTTCTTTTTTGTCCACTTTGTTCTAAGTGATAAGCTTGTAAGGAAAATGAGATAGCCCAACTCTAAAGCCCCTATAATTTTTTTTTCTTTCGCACCTCAAGTGGTCTCCATGAGAAATCCTCAATTTCCTCAGATTTTGAAAACTTGTAATTTTTGCGTATGAAATCAAGCACCATGACAAGCCTTCGCGTTGAGCACACCTACGTTTCATCTTCGTGTAACAGAACTTCAAACAGCGTGGATTGTTCTCGATCTGGTTTAATATGTTATGCCTCGTGCAACAACATTATCATCTATGACTATAGTGTCCAGGTAAATAACTTTAACTTTTGCCTGTAATTCAAGGCTGTAGTAACTTGATGGTCTTATTTTGGTTCAGAAGCAGATGCATTCTGAGTATCTGGATTTGACCAGTAGCGTTGAGCTATGGGAATAATATCGGTGTGCAGTTGGTCTGTAAAGAGTTTGGAATCAAATGAGTCCTCCCCTAATGCCCATCCATTTCTTCTTCTATGCATTTTTGCTGCCTACCACTTTTCTAAGTAAGCATCAAAAATGACATAATGTGTCCGCGACATTCACCATCCATCAGTGTTAATTTTGATAATTTTTAGTGTTTTAGAATAATTCTATGTCTACACAATTTCACTTCATCGTCTCCATCTTATCTATTTTGAGACGCTGATTTCAAAAACGCTATCAGTTTTCATTAAACTGGCTTAGATTTGACGTAAATTCGAAATTACGTCTTCTTAGCAAAAAATTCAAAATTTTGGGAAAAGTATGAGTTTCGAGTACAAACTAAGGCTGAATTTGAAATCAGCGGTTCAAAATACACGGGACATGGGGCGAGAGGGGTGAGAAAGAGGTATCTTATGTTATGTTTTATGTTCATAACAGCCGGACACACCATGTTGTTAAGGCGTAAAAATCCACTATTCTAGCCGTAACAGTTGATTTTCTTAGATTTGGGGGTGGATTAAACTCTTTTTTTTTCCATCCGCTGCCCAGCGATCCAGCGGCTGGCATCTAGCAAACCGTTTCTTTTCTCTCTGCTTGATTCCATTCGCTGCCAGCAGATGCCAGTGGTCCCAGCGGTCTACTGAGGCTGCTGGGCGTCCGCTGGATAGGCCTCTTTGGTTTACATCTGTGTTTACAAATGGGCGAAGCTTAACCTCTTCAAGCAAAATCGTACGAATTGACAGAAACGCTTCGCTGGACCGATGGACAGAAGAATCAGGTGGTGCAGTCCCAGCTAAATTCTGGATCAGTGCAGTAGATGGGGTAAAAAACGCATCTTTATGTGTATCGGTATTAATAGGCAGTTTTATCTTGAGATGATTCCTGGCGAAACTTTCCCAGATTTAATTCAATAGATAGAGCGGTAAATAATTTTTGAGAAATAGTCATGTTTTTGGCGTTTTAAATTGAAAGCAATGAGGAAGTGCAATATCCATGAACGTCATCACTTGCGTGATGTTTCTATTGATTTTTCGAGCTCAAAAGGAGCAAAATTGTTTGAGATTTAAAGCAGTAGTTCAAGAAACTCATTTCGCCGTAAGCTTAGTGAATGCGAGAGAGTGCGAGTGATAATGTGTCAATCTTTTTCACTTGCACTCATCGAGGCTTATGAGAATTTATGTATTTCATAATTTCTGCCTCTACTTTTGAGTTTTCTGCTTAAAACTTTGAGGGTATCTCCCTAAAGTATGCTTGCAGGTGCTGTTAGCGTAAATTCATCAATTTTAGTCGAAAACTGTTGACTTATTGAGCAGCGTTACATGGTGTCCACAATTCAAATTAATTGACCCTGGAATCAGCTTAAAATAAGCTAATTTTGCTGATTGTCATGAAACTCAAGGGCGTGCTGGGGGGGGGGGGGGGTTAAAAAAAAAAAGGTTATCAATTATCAAAATGAATCACCGAAGATGGCGAAAGCAGTGTGCAACAAGCTTACAGGGAAAAAAAGGGGAAATGAAATTTTTAATTTTGAGGGGCGGCAATTTGAGGAGGGCAGCAAGATTGCATTATTTCCCCCTGTCTGGAAACCTCGGTACACCCCTGATCAAACTTAACTCTTCCTTGTAGGTACCTACTTAAATTAAGCCCTTAGACTTTATCTTTTTTGGGAGGGGGAAGAGGGGGAGATGTTGCAAGGCCTCAGCTCCTCTCCCTTACTCATGTCACAATTTTGATTTTGGCAAAAAAATTTGAATACCAATGGATGGTTAAATGATCAAAATGGCTCCGAATGGGATGAGTACTGGTATTTTGTTTCTTGCAGTTGTGAGATCATATACATGTACACTGCACAAGCAGTCACATAAGTCCTGTGTCGACAATTGGATGCAATACACATTACACGCCTGAACGACGCACCCTTTCCTTTATTTTCTTTGTTCATTCTAAACGGAGAAAGGTTCGGGTAAAGTGTAAGGTGGGTTGCATCGAATTGTTGACGCAGGACTATTGCAACTGCTTGTACATACATTGTTAGTTAAAATGTCTTGTTTTATTTCAGGGAGGTGGCGGAGGTAAAGTCATCCAGGTTCTAACGAAGCATGCTAAAAGAGTGAATTCTGTACGGTGGGTCAGAGGTGGAACGCCAAAATTACAACTTGTCTCTGTTTCCTGCGATCAAACTGCCATTTTATGGACGCAGAATGATGATGGTCTTTTCCATGAATCTCTGACTTTATCAGGTATTTTAAATCGATCCTTAACAATGTCTTGCCGTATCATTTCCATTTTAGAACTCTGCTTTGCCTCAGTAAAAGTCTTGAATGAAAAAGAAAATTTCCTTAAGACTACTTGCATATTTTTTCAAAACGGTTTACTTCTGTCAATTGTAAAGGTACTTTCATGGAAGATGGTTGAGGGCAGACAACAGCTAGCCTGGTTTCCTGCGCTGTAGGTTTCGTTCGCGTCTCTGTGCATCAAAATCAGTTCGCAGAAACCGAAACTCGCCCTCTGTGCTGTGAACAAGCTGATCTGTCATCTGCCATTTCTCGTGAAACGACATTTACCTGCTCTTATTTGTGCATTGTTGATCATGGACCAATAAATGTTTGGTATAGACGATCCTGTAAAGATGATGGATGGTTAGCATTTACGTGTGGTTTTAAATGGCCGTAAATGCTCACCAATCATCTGGGAGCAGGACTGTTCGTACAGAACATTCATTGGTCCCAAAGCTCTTTCTCCGCCTCAGCAGGTAAAAGACATGTACAGAATGTGCACGAGTTTGTATTTGTGGGAGTAACAATATGAAATGTTGTAAATATTTCTAGAACTCAGACAAGGCGTGGAGGTCAAGACCTTGGAATAATTGGCATTTTGCGCCATTTGTGAGCTTTCATGGCACCCTAAGCTGAAACTATGTGAAAACAGTACGCAGGATTCTTTCGAGCTTAGAAAGGCTCAGGATGACTTGGAGATTTAGCTATAAAAATTTTGAAGCAAAGCGGCAATGCTTTTCCAGGAGTGCAAAATGTTCTGAAATGTGGGAAAGTTTCATGACAACCGGGACTTTTTCTTCACAGAATTTTTGAAAAATTTCCTCACAATAATTTGATTAGTGATGAATTTTGTTATTGTTTTTTGTTGCTTATTTCAATATTTTAACACAGCTTGTGCGCAAAACAAGTAATATTTTCAAAATTCTAAGGCCATTTTTAGGGAAAATCTTATTGCTATTATTTAAAAGAAAAATAAAATTGTGCAAATTTTCTGAAAGTCCCAAAAATTTCCTCTTTTTCCCAGAAATTTCCCCTCTTTCATGCGAGATCCTACACATTTTGGAACCCTGCACCTTTCCTATGAGAAGTTCATGGAATCGCTTGTCATCTAGTTTTAGGTCAATGTCTTGATTTTCAAAAGTTGATATCCTAATTTGTGGCTTCATTTTGCACTTTCTTTTTTTTCAGAGCATTCAGATATCATAACTATTGTCGATTCCCTTTATTTAAGGTCATCCAATTTTAAGTCTACAACTTCATTGGGAAAAATTGTAGTGCTAACAGCTTCAAATGACTCAAAAATCAAACTGTGGACCATCAGTTCTGATCTTGGTTAGTAATATTTGTATTGTCTTTATCTAGTTTACGTAAATTCTCACAAAGTTTATTCCAAATTTGCCAATAGACGGCACTAAGTATTCGCCATTGTTTGGTTAATAATAAAAATCTGCAAATTAAATGACTTTTTCCAAGAAAATCAGATTACTTTTAATAATACGTACGTCGATAAGGTCACAAAATTGTTCTCAATTATTGCAGCTGAAACTACCGATCTCCCGAAAACATGGATTGATATTAGTGGTGGATCCAGGGGGGTAAGTGACCTCCTCCATAGTAGCCTCAAATTTCAGTTTTTTCCAACAGAAATTAGCCAGAAATTGCTTCTTGCGACTTTTCTAATTTCAAATTTCATAGGTTTCCTCCAGAAAAATTTTCTAGATCCGCCACTGGAGAGAGCATATAGTTGTAAGGTATATAATTCGCCACTATTGTCATACAAAACTGATGAATAAGACTTGAATACCGTAAACCTAAAACTGTTTTATGTCCAGTAGGTTGATCATTTACTTTTGCACCAAACGGACAGTTAAGGTGATTCTTCAGCGTGTAGTGCCGATTTCTCCCACCAGAAAGCTGCGGTTCAATTAATGTCAAATTACAGGCTGAAAGTAATTTATATTTCAGAAAATGGAGTATCAGTTACTAGATAATCATCTGAAGAAACTCTCTGCAAAATATCTCGTCAATAACTTCAAAAATAAGGCTGAAAGCACCAAAAAATGGAATATCGCCAATCGATTCTTACATCAAAATGCGATTTTCCATGTTTTGGTACTTTCAGCCTTACTTTTGAAGTTATTGATGAGATGTTTGGCAGAGACGCTCTTTAGATGATTAACTGACACTCTGTTTTCTCGTTTATAAATTACTTTCGGCCTGTTATTTGACATAAATCAAACGGTAGCTCTGGTGGCTGAAATCGGCACTAAACACTGTAGAATCACCTCAATGATCGGAATAGTTAAGGTAAAAGACAATGATTTTGCCTATCCCGCTGACTCAATATCAAAGATTTACTTGAGATTGTTTTCAAAGTCTGTCTAATTGCTAATTATTGTCGATTCTTATTATTTTTTTTTTCAGTTGCAAAATGTCAAACCATCGATTTGAAGAGTAGCCTGTGTTTAACTGCCAGTCTTGCACGGTTGCCTGGAACGCCTAAAATCCTTGTTGCGTTTGCCACGGATGATTGTAAAATCAACCTTTATACATCCTCGACTGAAAGCGATACTGAAATAACATTTGTAGCCGCTGAAGTATTGACAGGCCATGAGGATTGGGTACAAAGTTTAGATTTCACGATTGATCGTACGTTATTCTTTCTTTAACTTTGAAATTTCACTCTGCCAAATGTGTGTTTATGAGAGCTGTGATGTATACAAAGGGTTGATACTGTCTAAAATCAGCTGGGAAAGTTAGAGAATTTGAAGAATACATATTTTGAAAAGTCAAGAAATTCTAGACCCCCTCCCTTTGCCATCTGAAATGTTTTCAGCTACCTTTGTCCTTGTAAATTTTATCATTTATAATTTTATTTTTTTATTTTTATTATTTTATCATCTGCCTTGGATTGTCTTCCAATTTTTTACATTAGAAAGAATTGCCCTTTTTTCAATGATCTAGCGTCTTTTGGAAGGGAAACATTAAGGCGATTCTTCAGAGTTTAGTGCTGGTTTCTGCCACCAGAGTGATACCGTTCAATTTATGTCAAATTACAGGCCGAAGGTAATTTATGTTTGAGAAAATGGAAAGTCCGTTGCTAGATATTAATCTGAAGAGCGTCTCTGCAAAGTATCTCGTCAACAACTTCAAAAATAAGGCTGAAAGTACCAAAGAATGAATTATCACATTTTGATATAAGAAGCGATTTGCGATATTCCATTTTTTGTAACTTTTAGCTTTATTTTTGAAGTTTCTAATGAGATATTTTGCAGAGACATTCTTCAGATGATTATCTAGGAACTGATACCCTGTTTTCTCAAATATAAATTACTTGTGGCCTGTAATTTTACCTAAATTGAATAGTATCGTTGTATTGAGTAGTGACAGAAATCGGCACTAAAAGCTGAAGAAACACGTTAATACTCTGCTTTTTGTTCCAACTCCTGTGCTCCTAAGTCTAGAACTGGATCGGGAAACTTTTCAATGTTTTTACTTTTACCTATTCTTGCATGATTTCACAAAAAAATTACCAATACATTTGTTGGTTGTAAAAGTTTGCCACATACCATACTAAAAGAATCGGTTTACCGTCTTGTTAGTTGTTAGTCCAACAAGAAAATAGTATTATTAGAAAAAGTTGTTCTTTCTCTTGTTTGTAAATATAAAGTTTTTTTTTAATGTGTTTATCTAGATTCTTTTCCTGGAAATGGAGACCTTTTACTGGCCAGTGGTTCACAAGATTCCACTGTGCGCCTCTGGAGATTTGCAAGGAAGAAAGAGGAAAATAATTTTGATCCAAACGAATTGAGAGTGGAAGAAAAGGTGATCAAAGTAACTGATGAGAACAAAGATGTTAGCTTTGTGATCACTGCAGAGTCAGTTCTTAGCGGCCATGAAGGTTGGGTCTATGGAGTCCATTGGAAGCACATATGTATGTTTATATTTGAAATTTCACTCAGTTCTTGACCCTTTGTATCCTGATGGTACAAATTTGTACCACCAAAGTAACATGAAACAAACATGGTTTTAAATGTATTTTTTTAAAAAATCACTATGCACATCAAAGTAAACCAGAAAAGTTGCTTCTATTTTTTGAGATTGATAAAGAATTAGTGAGAAGGGTTTGTATCAGTGCCAATGAGCTATAACTTTAGAGTGGCACATCAAGGAACGTTCCGCTGGTTCATTGTTGTCACCTAGGGCGCCGCCATCTTGCCGTAAAAATCGATTTTGAGGTTGTTTCCGGTCGTTTCGTAAACAAACTCGGGCATCGCCAGAAACGGCCTTCAAAATTTAACCTCAAACCTTGGAATCTGCCGTCCAAATTCCTGCCAAATTCCGAACGACCTACAAAATTTAACCTCAAACCTTGGAATCTGCCGTCCAAATTCCGCTTTTTCCCAGGATTCCTTTTACCTTGTGTGGCACAAGGTGGACCAGCCCGCTGCCACTCTAAAGTTATGGCTCATTGATCAGTGCGGGATTTAAAGGGTTAATCCGTTCCACTCCACTGTGGAGCTGTAGTCAACACAATCGATTTATGGGTTCTGCTCCATTGTCAAGCTGTGGTCGACAAAATTTTGTAGCTTGAAATTGACACTATCAACGGGACAGAATAGGTGTCTGAGAAGTGCTGCGCTCTGACAGGCTTCTTCTGAACTTACCAGTGAAGCTCTCTAGTTCACGGAGTTCTAGTGGAGTACAGGAAGGTTCAGCTCAAAAAATGGTGGAGTGGAAAGGTTTAAGGTGATTTTTCAGCGTTTAGAGTTAATTTCTGCCACCAGAGCGCTACCGTTGGATTTATGTCAAATTACAAGCCAAAAGTAATTTATATACAAGAAAGCAGAGTGTCAGTTACTAAATAATCATCTGAAGAAGGTCTCTGCAAAATATCTCAATAACTTCAAAAATAAGGTTGAAAGTACCAAAAATTGAAATATCGTAAATCGATTCTTGTATCGAAATGCGATGTTTCATTTTTTGGTACTTTTAGCTTTATTTTTGAAGTTATTGATGAGATATCTTGCAGAGATGCTCTTCAAATGTCTAGTATCTGCCCTTCTGCTTTCTTATGTATAAATTACTTTTGGCGTGTAATTTGACATTAATCGAACGGTAGCGCTCTGGTGGCAGAAATCGGTACTAAACACTGAAGAATCACCTTAATCTATCATCTGCCCTTCTGCTTTCTTATGTATAAATTACTTTTGGCGTGTAATTTGACATTAATCGAACGGTAGCGCTCTGGTGGCAGAAATCGGCACTAAACACTGAAGAATCACCTTAAGTTGTCACTAACGAGCGTTAGCCTTAAAGGGGCTACCCAGAATGGGCGATTATACCAAGGCATAAACGATCTGATTAGAACCAGAACTGGAACTTGAATTTTAAGTCTGAGAACTGCCAATAGAACCGGTTTTACTTAGGTTCCTGAAATTCACTTTACTTTGAGCTCTCATGATCACCGTGATCCAGTTTTGCATGATTTTTATTTTTCTTGAACCTTACTTTTCCAGAACAAAATTTGGAAACATGCCTAGGATAGATTTTGAAGTAAATATTTTCGCCTGCACTGTCCCTTCTTGTTGCAAGAGTCGAAACTGTTCTGATGTTATTTTCATGCGGAATGATGTGAAACAATACATCTTATTCACTGCAAAAGTCCTTAAGTCTTTTCCTGTTTGGAAGCAGTACAAGAGGGAAAAATAAAGCAAAAAAGAACAAGGAATTGGAACCCCGTTCTGGAACCGGCTCTAGAACCTTAACCGGTTCCAGACCCATGCTGGAACCAGTCCCGGCTCTAAATTTATCAGATGATATGGAACCGGAACAGTTCGCATCCCTGTTTGGTAATTACGTGACGCGCCGCCACCAATCATCGGTTTCCATTCTTATCCAGTCTATCCAAAAAATAAAAATCGAAAGTTTTAAGGATCAGCCCGCAGTCTAGATTCATCACTGAGTGATTACCATCTGATTCCTCCGTTTTCCATATTAGTCTGTTCATTGTCTATGCAAATAAACATCAAAGTGTATTTGTTTTCTTACAGCGGAAGCAAATCGGAATGATCATTTGAAATTACAGCTACTGACTTCATCCATGGATAAAACTTTGATTATTTGGGAGCAAGATGAAAGCTCAGACGTATGGCTGGAAGCTGTCCGTCTAGGGGAGGTAGGTGGCAACACGCTTGGATTCAGAGGGGGAAAGTTTGGACCAGAAGGCTCATTCATTCTTGCTCACAGCTATCATGGAGCTTTTCATGTTTGGAGGAATGCAGAGGTAAGACTTTCTGTGAATGCTCGACTTTTAAAGTGTATATTCTTCATCAATGTGTAATTTAATTTATTTTTCATCATGGGAAAAAAAAAAAAAAAAAGGGCATCGAGACAAGAGAGAGAGGAAAGATCATAGAGAGACGCACCGATTGCCCCAAAAAAAAAAAAATCCAAAAGCATACCAGTACTAGTGTGCTCTTGAGATATCTCCTTTCCTCAGGGTGTCATGCTTGGTGTGGTTTCCTTCTTGTCCTCTTTCCTCACAGTGAGGTACCTTGGTAGGTATCTCCCTTCCTTCCTATTCCCTTTTTGTATTCTCAGTCCAGTCGTTTGCTTTGAAATACAAGCATAACGAACACAATGTTTGGGCGGCTGGACTTTACTACTACTTACTACTACTTTTTCTTCTTCTTTTATTTATTAACTATTAACAATCAGCTATTCTATACAATGCTATGAGAAAATTAGGTCATATCTACAATCATCACGTGAGTGTGGTACTCTCTATTAAGAGTCCTACTTTTTTACAGATGCACACATTGTTCAGGTCCTTTGTTTTTATTATTTTATTTTATTTTAATTATTTATTATTTCATAAAGTTAGGTAAATCGTAGTGGCAAGTCCAGGGGCTTAAATCGTTTGAGCCATCTGGTTTCATTGCTATTATCAAGTAAGCTTATGGCTAGTAAATTAGGGTGTTTTTCTAACCTGTTCTCATACTTTTTACTGAATTTACGAATAATGTAATTTATGGCAAAACTTTTCCAGATTTCAATCCGATGGATAGCGCCACTAGGGCTGCTCAAAAAGTCAACAGTTTTTGGCTGAAATTGATGAATTTACACTATGAGTATAAATTTGAGGAACGTCTGCACCTGCAAACATATCTCAAGAAGATATCCTGAAAGTTTCAAGCTAAAATGCTCAAAAAAATAATTCCGGAAATGATTAAATACGAAAATTTCCGCAAGCCGTTATATACACTTTTTTTCAATCGTTTAGCTGCCATCTTGATTTCAGCGAGGGACAGAACTTATGGCCAGACTGTGTATAAAAATGGGAATTTATTTGTATAGATATGAATCAGTAGCGCACCGAGAGTTTCTTCATCTCTCTCTTTTCTCCATTAAGAAACGTATGTTAGACAAGGATGGACAAAGGGATAAAACCCCCTCCTTCTGTCCTTTTCCTACTCATACATTCAAATGGGAAATGAGAGAGATGGAAGATATCCTGGTTGCGCCAGTGATATGAATACCTGCTTAAAATGAATCCACTGCAGCAAAATCCGATTGGCTCCTAAAATTTTATCAAACGTACAAAATGGGACCCTGCCTGCTCCAGGGAAATGCTTCCCGATTTTTTTTTTTTTTTGCAACTTTACAGGAAGGGATAGAAACGTTGTTTGTTACTCCCGCTCTAATATTTTATCTTTCAGTCAGTGATTCGTGCAAATGTGTTTCGATCAATCTCAAAAATTTGTATGATTTATTCCTTTAGGAAGGAAAAGTTTGGAGTCCCGATGTGGTAATCGGAGGTCATTTCGATGAAGTGACAGACGTAGAATGGGATCCAAAAGGTGCATACTTATTATCTATTAGTCAAGATCAAACCACTAGACTCCATGCCCCGTGGATCTCTCAATCCAGTAGCGAATCCTCGCAGGTATTCAATATTTTTGTACAGCAGTATATTGGATCATCTTCATCTTGAATCCCCCGCAAGATTGCCCAGTATTGCCCTGATCGAGGGATTTTTGTCAAAATGGTTAAAATATCCTTTTGATAATTTATATTTCTGGAAAGTGTTTCAAACTTGAAGTTTTAAAGCAAATTTAACTCAGAGACTGGGCTCAGTTCATTTTTACGGTGCAATCAAATGGGTGTCCGCCATCTTGGCTTCCAAAGTCATGACTGGTTTACGGTTTTTTAAAACCTTCTAAGCAACATGGGTTTCATAACCATGACACAATCTTCAAAATCTGTAATCGGAAATGGGTACCTGCATGCTCCATATGGGAAATGCTTCCCAATATTTGGTTAATTTTTTTTGCATAATATGATTCTATAGATGATGGTGTCTTTTAATGTGTGTAGTATTGTATTCATCTAATATTAACACACCACGACATAATGTTAAATAATGTTAAAGTTACCTTCAAAACAAAACTGACAAATATTATACAAATACATATCAAGCATTTACAGGTACAGTTACTAAGTGACCAAATTGGGCTCTTGCAAACTTTTCCTATAAGCAAATAAATAGTACAATCTGATGTAATAACCAGCGAAAATCACAAAAATCACTCTAAGAAAGTCTATAATTCAGTAATAAACAAAAGAGTGCTTAAACGGCCATAACTGCTTTAATGGCAAGTTTGTAATGATGGTTCAACGCAGGTATCATGGGAGATTCCTGTCTAATATGTCACTTTCTCTACGGAAACAAAGAGATATGTCTCAATTTGGATAGGAATCTCCCATGATACCTACGTCTCTCTGTCATTACGTCCGATTCTGAGAGTGAATTTTGTGAGTTTTTAGTGTACTCATTGTTAGTTTTACAGGTTTTTATGCAAGAATCAACTTTTCAATCCCCCATAGTAAAAGTTTGCAAGAGCCCCATTGTAAGCAAACTCAGCCACTAAATAAGAATGATCTCTTGGTAATGCTCTTTCTATAAAGTAAGCTGCTTTGAAAAGTATTTTCAGCTTGCAACCCTGAATAAATCGTTAATTAAACCTGTTATTGTCTTTTCATTAATTTATGGATATTTTTCATTCTATGAAGGCTTTCTGGTATGAAATTGCCAGACCACAAGTACACGGTTACAATTTATTTTGTATCGCTGTGATCTCACGGACCAAATTCGCCTCAGGAGCGGAGGAAAAAGTTGTCCGCTCGTTCCAGGCTCCCTCCAATTTTTTGAAAAATTTCAAAGCGTTGGCCGGTGTTGATATTCAGGAAAGTGCGGATGATGGTAAGTTCTACTAAATAATGTATTGATGTATTTTCTTTCAACTTAAAATTTAAACAATGGGAAAGAAAGCTAAGAAATAATAGTGAAAACAAAAAAACATTTGGGCCGTCACAGGCCCTTCCTCAGTTATGGAATGTCTCAACTTTTGTTTCTCAATTTATTTTCTTTGCGTGGCGGCTGGACTTTCTACATCTACTTCTACTTCTTTGTCTATTGTTTTTACTGTGTGTATTTGTTTGTTTTTATTCGACTATTTTTCATGTTTTACTGCTTTTCACTACTTTTAACTGCTTTTATAACATTAACTACTTTAAGCAATTAAGTAAATTAGCTCATGGTGCACTAACAATTGAGGACTTTTCCGGAAGAAGGGCCTATAAGCCAAACAGCCGTTTTGAGAAAAACGCAAAAAAATAATTCAAATGACTGTAACTGCACGAATTTTCATTTTACAAGAAAAAACTGTTTGGACCTAAGTAGGGCACAGAGTTGGCCAAATGGGGGTGGTAATCGATCACATGATTACCGAGTAATCGTAATCTTGGTTTTTGGGAGGGTGATTTTATGGTAATCAGGGCTGACTTTTTACGAGCCACCCATCATATTAGTTGCAGAAGAATTAGGTCTAATCAAAAAGACCCTCAAATTTACTATTTATCAGGGTAGAATATAGTTAATTACCATCCATAGGTTTGACAGTTACTGATTACCCAGTAATCGTGTAATCGATTACACTCCTATTTGCCCAACTCTGGTAGGGCATACTATTGCCGATAGTTTGACGTCTTCTAAACTGTGGTAATTTCAGCCATGTTCTCAGATTCTTACAATTAATTTTTCTTTTCAGGGGACACTATTATGCTCAACCCTCTAGGTGCCTCCGTCCCTGCGCTAGGTTTGTCGAATAAAGCTGTCTATCAGGATGAAGAAATAAGACCCAATTCTGAACCCAACAAGAATGAGTATCCGGAAGCCTATTTTTCACCGCTGGATTTAAAACGTAAGTAATTATGGGCCTCCAATTACAATGAGCGGTTTCAAAGCAAATTCTGCAAAATTTGTCTTTGAATAATTAATCAAGGATGTAAGATTAAGCGATCGATCGTATAGAGTGAAACTTAAGAGTTTAAAGCTGTTTTTCTAGCAAAAAAGACAAAAAAAAAATTGGATTGCCGGGCCCCAGACCCATGGGATGGGTCCAGCGTCCCCTCCCATATGACAGGCCTGGATGCAGTAAATGATTGAATTCTAGAGTCTCTAAGACATTCTTCTTAAGTTTCTCAGAATGCCAACTTCCGGTAAAAAATTCTACCTATTCAGCATGTCTTGCATGAAGTTGTATCCCGCTGTTTGCTCCTGATCCCGACACCCTCTGACGCGCCCAGACCTGCCGTTTGCTCCTAAGCTGGGGCTGCAGGTCTCTCTAATTCTTTCTCTAAAATGCTCCTTCGACTCCCGATTGCTAAAACGCTCTTTTCGACTCAGCTCAATTTTGTTTTGTCTTTTTAGAGCCCCCAACTGAAGAAGACCTGGTACAAAACACTCTATGGCCTGAAACTCAAAAATTGTATGGACATGGCTATGAAATTTTTAGCTTAGCAGCTTCACCGGACGGAACGATCCTTGCCTCGGCTTGCAAAGCCACATCTGCTGAACATGCTGCAATTATTCTATGGTAAATCCGTCTTGAACGCTCACTCTCTCGTTTCTTTTTTTCTTAGACCTGAAATTAATGAAACCAGAAACAAAGATGAAACACAAACAAGTTGGCTTTTTATAATTTATTCTGTTCAGTACTCGAATTCAAATCATGTGATTTTCGTCACGCTTGAGCAGTTGCGCCCACCCATCCAAAGTATAGACGGGGAGAAGGGGCCACAGGATATCTATCTACACAGTACCGAAACTCAATGTTAAAAATCGGCAAGTTTTTGCTCTCCCCCCCCCCAAATTTTCACTGTTTTCGACACGTAAACATGCCAATGAAACAAACCTAAGGGTTATATTTACAAAAGCACATAAAACCGTTCGTTTGTTGAGTGTTTTCATTTCTCATAGCTGAAAATCTCTTTGCAAAAGATCAGCTGACTTTTTCCGAAGAGGTTCAGCCGATCTCGCTGTCAGCCAATGTTGCCATTGTTGGCAAGTTCTTGAAGTGCCAAAGCCATAAACTAAACTACATGCTTCAGCACTACGGGCGGTAACGCTGCGCTGCTGTCAACGCGGGAAGGCAGCGGAGCTTCCCTGCCGCTTGACGCGTTTTTCAAAACACCGTGACTGATGAGTTTGGTGAGTCACTCTTGGTGATTCTTTGTGATCGCGGCGTCGTATCATGGGAACAAACTGCGATTTCTGAGCAAAGTCCGGTAAATTGAGGAGAAATTTCTTTTTAGGACCAAGAAAATAATCCGGTAAATCGCAAAATCCGGTAAATCGCGATGCGGTAAATAGAATGAAATTTAACATTGTTCTAATGGGACTTTTGCCGGGACCGGAAAAATTTTCCGGTAAATCGCGAAATCCGGTAAATCGAGGTTTTACTTGTAGGTCAGTTTTGCTGTCTATGACAAATGGGTTTGTTGCAAACTTTTGCTGCAGCTCTATGAAGGGCCGTAAAATCGGGTGAAAAACGTATTGAAAGTATCAGAAAGTTTCAAAATCTACTCTTGAACCCACGAAAGGCGTTTTAAGAGAAATCCAAGGTGTTGGTGAAATGAGCAGGTCACAATGGGTGAGTCCCATCAATTGAGGCTTTCTCTATGATAAATCACTTCTCTCAGCATAAAAAGTTGCAATCAGATGGAAGCTCGCATTTGACTGCTATCTTGCAATTTTGTTTAAATGCATTTATTGAGTTTGTGAGTGAATTTTGGATACTCGCAACGTTCTTTCAAGTGATTTTACGGAAGAATAGACCCTCTCTCTCTATAGCTGTAGCAATTTGAAACAAGACTCATTGCACTTAATTGATTAAAAATTATTGATAAGCTGTGTAAGCCAAGCTTGTGGGTACTTTGTTAAGTTTTTCAAGGAGAAAGGAGCTCTTGCAAGGTTTTGCTACCGGCAAATGGACTACCATTTCTAGTGCAAAATGCTGCAAAAATAATAACGAGACCATTAAAAACGTCTAAAACTCACTCCTCGCAGAGAAAACTTAACTTGAAGTTTCGGTTGGTTACCCTTGCATGTATGCACCAACCTCGGATTTGCACCCCAAACAAACAGCCGCCATCTTGCTTGCTGAAAATCACTGTAATTTACGTATATCGGTGATCGCCTCTAAGAACTTTCCAAAAGGAGAACGACTGACTGAAAAGAAAATTGCGTTGCTGTAATTTATTTATCTACTCGTGTTTGTTTTGTGTGAACATCATGTGAAAGTTTATTCTCAGATTTGCGATTGTCAACAAGCAAGTTTGTCTCGGGTGCGGATCCGAGGTTGGTGCATACATGCAAGGGTGACCACCCGAAACTTCAAGTTAAGTTGTCTCTGCGAGGAGTGAGTTTTAGACTTTTTTAATGGTCTCATTGTTGTTTTTGCAGCATTTTACGCAAGAAATGATAGTCTATTTGCCGGTAGCAAAACCTTGCAAGAGCTCCATTCCTTTTATTATTTATTCCCTTTGGTATCTTTTATTGAGAGAGATCTGTATGTCAATTGGTTCTCATTCATTGATCATCATTCATTGAAAATCATTCATTGATTTTATCCATCCGGTGATCTTTAAGTTTCTACAGTTGATCATACTGAATAGATGCACATTTTTTTTGGCTGCTGTTATTCATCAACCCTCGCTGAGCTCAAAAAATAAAAAATCTTTAAAACTTTTTCTGATTTTTAAAAATACTCGGTCAGGTTCTCAATCATGATTATTTTGGGACAAATTAACAACTGATTGTACGTTTTTCAGGGATACCAAGTCATGGAAACAGATAGAATCTCTAGTCTCACACACTTTAACAATTACTGACCTGAAATTTTCTCCTAGCAATATGTACCTTCTATCTGTGTCAAGAGATCGGGATTGGAGTCTCTTCAGAAGATGCAGTAAGTTGGAATATCTGTAAAAACTGCTATGTCTGCCAAAATTGGCAATTTTTTTTTTCTTTCTTTCTTTCTTTCATGAAATCAAAAATTGTTGGCAAGATTGTTGAACTTGCATTAATCAATTTCTTGTTATAGTACATGTTTTAATTTCATGGTTTGGCACTTCTCAGTATCCTGAATTAGGAAATTATTGGAAGCACTGCTTGAATAGAATGCACTCGCCAGCCATACTGCCATACGCGGAGGATACATGCGCAGGCTATCTAGCCTTACGTTGAGGATATGGGCGCTCTCGTATTAATACAACTTTTTAAAATGTCGGATCAGATTCAGAGTTGCGAATTTAGCGGAGCAAACCCAAATCCGAATCTTTAAGAGGATTTTGTCAAATCCCAGCTCCATCTCTAATAAAGATCTTTGGAATTTCAACAGTATGCGGGTTCTCTCTGAACCACACTGAGGTCTAGGTGCCATTGGAGGTCATTTTAGAAGTGTAGGCACACCTAGACTGATAGTCTCCGGAATTTTTCACAATTATTTCTCACGTTACAAAATGAAATTGAATGAAACTGAATTTAAGTGTTGGCTTTTCATTGAAGGACGCTTTAACATAGAAAATTAGAAGTTAGAGGCAAGTTTTGTTTTGATTTGAAGGAATGAAAATTGAAAATTCGCCAAAGATTATGGTCTAGGTGAGCCTACACTTCTGAAACGAGTTGTACCTATCTCGTTTACTGCCTTATTTGTACATGCCTCTGCTCAGACTCTCAGTTCTGTTTTCTAAAAGTCTCACTGATCTGTTTTGTATGTTGTAGAATCGGAAACTAGTGATGTACATTTTGAGTTATTCGCCAAAACTGGTGGCAAGAAAGGAATTCACACTCGGATTATTTGGTGCTGCTCTTGGAGTCACGACAGCAAGATCTTCTGCACCGGCTCTCGTGATAGCAAAGCAGTCGTCTGGACGGTAACAGAGAAAATGCAGGAAGAAGTAGCAGGTTTATCTGAGAATGTTAGTTCTGTTTTAACTTTGAAAGATGAATCTGTTACAAGTTGCTCAATTGCTCCGGGATTTGTGAAAAACTCTGCGTCAGACAATTCATATCTGATCGCTCTTGGGTGTGACAGTGGGACAATAAATCTGTGTTTTTGGTCTGATGCCGGAAAATGGTCCATTCTACAGACGCTGACTAAAAGGTATTTTCAGTTTGCATTTTTCATTGTTTTTTTAACAAGGCCTTGTCTTCTCTGGCAAAGATTCACTGAACAATTACCAACTGTTCGGCAAACAGGATATTTGTTAAATGTTTTAACCTCTGTTAAAACATTCAGGGTTCAAAGCTTTGAACAACAAACAGTTCTTTATACACAGAAAAATTTCTACTGCTAATAGAATTCGGTTTTGTACTTTTCCTAACCCGTTTTCCAGTTTAATTTTTAGGAATTTCGGTCACATTTGCAGGAATTGTGGTCAAATTTACGAAGACACTTGTTTGTTCAGAACTATACAGAATTCCTGTCATGGTAACTGCAAACTTTTCTCAGTTTACCTTGTGCATTCTTAATTTCTATACCTCCTCAAGCAAAGAAAGTCATTCTTATCAATAATAAAGAAATTTTTAAAAGTGGACTTTCTATTTTTGCCGAGACATTGATGTTAAGAATGCCAGATGTAACAAAATGTTTGTTGTTCAGAGCTTTTGACCATGCAACACCTTGAACTCAGACAATTTTAAATATCTAATTTCTAGCCCCAACTGAAAAGCATGCTTTGTAACGAAGTAAAATTCCCGCACAAAATTTCACGGAATTTCCAGTTACTGTAAATTAACCTTCCCCTCGCAAAATTTCACAGAACACAAAACATCAGCCATTTTTTATTTCACAGTTACATATATGTTTTAAGAATGGCGTAGGAAAATTTAGGGTTGGAAATCTTGTGTTTTTGATAAAGAAAATGTAAATACTTGATGAGCTGAGAACAAAGGAAGGTGCTTTTGGTATTTTTTTGTGTCCCCATAGACTGTTTTAGTAGAGCGATATATCGTAACGATTGCCGTCCGAGGGCCTCTGGTTCCAAACAAACTCTGGTTCAATGTAATTTCCCCATAAGCGAACTTTTGAACGGAAATTTAGGGTATTAAATCAAACAATTATGCCTAACCTAACCTTTTTGCGATTATGAATTCTACGTCCTCGAAAATGCCTAATTATGCCTGGTTCCTTGACTAAAACTGCCGAAATCAATAAGATATTACAGATTAAATGTTTCATTTGTAGGTTAGAGTCGCCCGAAATCCCGCCAATTCCACAACAACAATAACAGTTGGGTGATTCCAACCTCCAAACTCATCCTTTAATCTGTAATATCTTATTAATTTTGGCAGTTTTAATCAAGGAACCAGGCATAATTAAGCATTTTCGAGGACGCAGAATTCATAATCGCAAAAAGGTCGCATTAATTGTTTGATCTAATACCCTAAATTTCCGTTCAAAAGTTTGCTTCTGGGGAAATTACATTGAACCAGAGTTTGTTTTGAACCAGAGGCCCTCAGACGGCAATCGATACGATATATCGCTCTACTAAACCGTCTATTTCAGAGATATACTCGTGTAAAGTTGCAAAAAATTGTGTTTGTCTAAACATGGGATTACCTTTTAAAATAATTTATTTTGGGCCAAAATCGCAAATTTTGCACTATGACATCCTTGTTTTGAGCTCAATGAGTGCTTTCATTTGCTTTATAAAAAACATCAAAATTTAGACCCTTGCAACTGCCCCATCTATATTATTTTCAATGATTCATAAAATGTATGGTTTGCTATTCTTAGATTAAATGCCCCATTATGTATGATTTTCCTTTTCTTATTGATTTATCTATTTCTGTCTTTTTCTGGTTCTTTGTTTTGTAGCAATGCCCATATTTTGACGGTTAAAAGACTTTCCTTCCGCCCTGTTTTTGGTCAAGCTGGAAAGAAATCAGACGGGAAATCAGATACGGTTCAGCTAGCGAGTGCCGGGTCTGATCATTTAGTTCGCGTTTTCACCATTCACCTAAGCACTCAATTGTAAATTGCATGTCTGAGGATCCTATTGTCATTATCACAGCCGTAGCCAGTAATTTTTCTTTCTCTCTCTTTGCGCGTTTGACTTTGTTAGTTAGAAAAGAACAGAAAGAGAAACGGGGGCTGAAGTCACCTGACAGCCCCTGTATCAGTGGCGGCTCGTGCCATCTGGCAACAATGTCTTTGCTCCATTTGAATCTATGTTTAACAATCGATTGCCGGTGAAACGCTGCTTCACTTTCGAATCGATTGTTTTACATAAAATCAAATGGAGGGATGACATTATTGCCATATTGCACGAGCCGCCACTGCCCTATATCTATCCTTTTCTGACATATGAGTTTGAATGAACTAAGAGAGAGAAACGCAATATTCTCGCTACTGCTATGGTCATTATTATTTGTTTCTTTTTTCTTGAATTGTGTCAGAGCATGGACCTACTTTTTGATGTTTTTTAAATGAACTTTCTGTAAGAAGTTTACCTTCAAGTTTAAATTGTAATAAAACTGATCCATCTAAGTTTAAATTTAAAGAAAATTTAGACATTGGATATTTTTTTTTATCAAGAATGTTGTCTAGTGAAACAGTACTTTTTCTATGTATTTTCTAGCATTTTTCAATTTATAGTTGTTTCATATGGTTTTGAATGCTTGTTGTTGTTGTTGAGAAAAACTTTGTTTTGTATTTATTTATTTTGAATTCGCTTTGTACATACTAGGAAATAAATTTTATTTTTAAAAAGAAATGCATTTTTTCATCAGTTTGCTGGAAAATAGAGCCTGCACGGAAAAAAAAGATTAGTGAAAATAACCTCATGGATACCTGATTTTGGCACCTGCTAGATGTTATGGTAAACTTGACCGGAAGTATGGTACATTTACCGATACTTTGAGTAAATTCGACATGCAATCAGGTAACATCACCTAGTACCTAGTCAAAACATAGTATACTTCTGGTTAACATTACCATAACAACTAGCAGGTGCCAAAATCAGGTATCCATATATTTTTTCCATGTGGCTGAAACAAGCTTACCAATTATAAAATATATTCTTCTTCCCTTATAGGGAATTTAAAGGTTTCATTTGGACAAAATAGAAAGAAAATGTTATACCTCATGTAAAAACGCAGATATTTCAGGAGAATTCAAATTTCGTTTTCGTTAAATTTTTCTCTTAAAATCACCCCCAAAATCCCCAGAAATCTCTACATTTTACACTCCTTTTTCAAAAAATTGCTGCTGTGTCAGGAAAATTAATATTCACGCAAAAGCACCCAGTCCAAATATAGATGGAGCATGTATCGAGAATCCACAATTAATTATTAGTTTGAACACCATCGCAAACAAAACAACTGATTTTTCTGGGGGGCAGAGGCGTCATTTCGAGTTTGGCTTGGGGGGGGGGGCAAAAATCTTTTCTTTTTTTTGGCTCATCAGTATAATTTTAGAGCCCTACATTGCACATTTCCAACGTTATGATGACAGCGCGTGGGCCAAACTTCTTAGCACGATCTTCGGCAATCTTCCTGCCTTTTCTCACGTCGCTGTCTGTTTTTGTTCCCGTTCTTGAGCCTGACTTCAAATCCTTGGGGAGGAAGGGCAAATGCCCATCCTGCTACTCCTCAAATGACGCTCCTGCTGGGGAGGGATACATATGTTGCGACAGGACAAGTTCAGCAGCAAAGACAGCACTCTCCATCAGTGTTGCTGCAAAGTCAGCAATCTCCGAATGCATTTTTGGAAATCAAATGAACAACAAACAAAACCAACAACTGCTCCTTTTATTTGCTGTGATAGACCTTATATTGTCACTTATTAGCATGTTTTTACAGTGATTAAAGTGATTGGGCATGAGTTTGGACCATTTTATACAATAGTTGCAATACTATCTGCATGACATGGCAACATTTCAAGGGAAATACACTGTAGGTGCAGTCTCATAGAAGAAAGGAGCATGGTTTTTAAGTGCCTTTTTTCTGCAAACCGTTCAGCTCTTCATAGAATGATCTGACTGATTTAACATTTTGAGACTGTAAATAAGACCGTAAATTTGTGCCCTTAAGGACTGACAAAGTATACCTACCGATAAATTGTTTTGGTTTTCTTTGAGCCAAGGCCTCTGGAAGGTCATGAATGGAAATAGAGCTTGCAAAGTTGCAGCTATACAGATTCGATTTAGAATTGGGAACTTTTATTTCAAGCAGGAAAAAAATTAAAGAACCAAATAATGTCGACGCAGATTCCTCTATTCTGAACGTGGCCTTCGGGGAGAGTTACCCTGCGCACTTTTCAAAACATTGCGCTTCCTCTCTATGGACCAATCAAAATCACCGACGGAGGGGAAGTTTGCACTGCCGCCAAACTAACTTCAGAAAATCGAAGAGGTCGAACGCACTTATAAAAGTAGAATTTTGAGATAAGATGCTAGGTGATTTCTGATTGAAAATCTCGCTACCACTTAGAATACGTGCTGCTTGAGAATTACTACCTAAAACATTATTAAAGAGCAAGAAAACGTCGAAAAAATCAATTAATTAAAAGTAGTCTGGTTTGGCAGTGTTGGTATAAGTGCTGCATTTAATTTTGAACAGCTGTTTTGAGATGCGCCACGAGGAGGGGAACAACGTTGTCAAAATGAGCGAATTGCCAGAATTAATGGTTCTGTAAAAATTACCGAGTTTTTAACTTCATACTATAGAATTTTCGTGATAGATTGGACGTAGAATTTAGAAAAAATGTCCACTTATCTACAAACTTGTTCTTGCAGTTACCTCTGGTGTGGATGATCAATGTGAGAGGCGGTTTTGTTTTGATTAAATACCAATCTGGTAAACACGCAATTGGGTTTTCCGGGGATCATCTGAAAACAACTTGAGGAGATTCTCAGGATTATGGTTAGTTCTTCATCCGATCTGTTATAATTTGATTTCGAAATCAAGTCGGTTATCGTGTCTTCGTTTTGTTCGTGCGACGCTCGAACTTCGAAGGAAATTAGTTTCAATTTTACGGCTTCGTGTAGCACCCTTATTTTCCCTAATTTTTATTGATTTCTTTAAGTACTGGATTAGCGAGTAAGTTCTCACGTCAGTTTCCTTTGCACCTGAGGAAACGTTGTTTTCGTGGTTATCATCTTTAGCGTTCGCTAAGTGTTTATTTTTATTTGCTATTCAATTAAGTAACTAATTACGAAAGTTTCTTGAAGTTTCTGTTTTAACTTCGTGTGCTTCTTGTGTTTTCATCTCATGCTGTGTGGGGTAAGTTTCCTCGAAGAATTTCAATAAATTACTTTTTCTATTTGAATACTTACTTATGTACTCAAAGCCCATTGCATTCTGCTCTTCTGTTTGAAGCATGGAAAAATGTTGGTATATTTTCTGTCAGTTCTAATGTCTCTTTTAATTTATGTATAGTCTGGTCATCATACAAGTTTGACTCACAACAATGTTGGTATAAGACTGAAGAAGCAGGTGGATTTAATGACATATTACCTGTTAATCCGCTGAGTTCATTCAACTCTGCAGTGTTTGATAACAATTTGTGACTAATGCTATTCAGTCAGAAGTTTTCTCCCTCAACATGCAATTCACTTGAGTCATCCTCATGACTGCATTTCCTCTCTGAACAGTTCTAAGCTAGAGACTCCTGAGATTCTCCGTCCTTTTTATGATTTTTGTTTCATCAGTGAAATGAAGGGTTCCCTGTATTGTTTTCCTTACGTACGTACACAGAACTCATGAACAAATTACGGACATTCACTCACTCAATCTGTTGATTGGCACAAGAGCGTTTTTAGGGTCTCGGTTTTGAATTGGCGAATGAAGTAGGGAATCCGAGTACTTGGGGAGTCCAAGCTGGACACCCTACTCCCCCCGTTATGGAATGGGGGTTAAGAGAGTTTCTGTCAATCTTCTTCTGAAACTCTCAACTCTATTTGGTGTGCTTTGATGGTGCTTCCCATAGTGCAATGTATGACTCACTTTAGTATTTCATCTCCTTTTCTAAGGCAATAAATTTGTCTAATTAGATTTTGAACGTAGGTAATGTAAATGTAGATAGATAGATAGATAGTTTTTTTTTTTTTTCAGAAAATATAGCTTGATCCTGTAGCCGTTTTTAGGGAGCTCTCAAATCAGTGGCTGGTTTTGTTACTAAAAGATGGTATAAATAAATGAACAAGTAATTCAACGGATCATACTTACCTGCTTTTTCCTTAAGAACGAGCAGACGAGCAAGGCTGTTCTCCTAGTTGTAAAGTGAGGCTAGAAGCTTCCAAAGGATTCCAGGGACTTGGGGCAAACAAATGGTTAGCCCATGCTTCGGTACCCCCTTTCATTGTGCCTCATCCATGATTTGGGGCCCTTTATCCTAGCCCTCCTAGCCCTGTGTAATGTGCATAGGGGATCTGAAGCATAGTGCCCCCTTTTGCCATCCCCTATCAACCCCTCTGGGTAAGGGAAGAAGTCTGATCAAATTTTTCTCTCTCTCATGAAAACAAGGAACTGTCTATTTCTCTAAGCTATGAGAAGTAATTCAAGAAGGATAAATGGAAATGAAGGAAAGAAATTGGAAAATTACAAAAAGTAAATACTGTGATAATTTTTGGGAATGATGAAGAATATTTCAGAGAATTAATGGATGACTACATAAAAATAAGTATAGGTTGTCCCAACAAAAAAAAAAAAATTGACTTTACAATTCCTTAGCTTTCATGAAAACATCAGCTTTAAACTGACAATTGACAGTTTTAGTGACTACTTGGTCCATGTGATGTTTTCATGAAAGTAAGTACTGTGGTTCATAGTTGGAATCTTCTAGCTTTCTCTCTCTCTCATGCGACCCTCTCCATTGGTATCTCTCTCCAAGTTTCCAACTCAAAAATTAGACTTTTTAGGGTGGAAATGAATTCTTTGGGTCTTTAACTGTTGGACTAAGTAGTTAAAAACCTGGGGAAGGATCTGCTGTTCACAGCCTTCAGTTACAAATTCAAGTTTGAGAGCAGAGCTGCCGATTTGCGTAGATTTAATGACATTTTGAAATTCCACAAAGATTCCACCGGTTGAGAGAAGATTACACAGTTAATATTTCGTTCAGTGTATGACTGTAAGGCACGGAAATACTAACGTCTTTTATCTTTTCTCAACCGGTAGATTTCAATTAATTAACGGCGTTTCCACCTTTTGAGAAAAGATTACAGATCAGAGTATTTTCATGCATTACAGTCACACTGAATTGAACTATGTAATCTTCTCTCAACCAATGGATTCATCGGTGAATTTAAAAATGTCGTTAAATCTACGCAAATCGGCAGCTCTGTTTGAGAGATAGATAGCGCAATCGGGGGTCATGTGAGTAAGTAATAAAGGATATTGTGCGTGAAACCCAAATAAACCTAAAAAAGCATGTACTTTCATAAAAACATTAGGTAAACATTGACATGTAACATAGTCACTACTGAAACAGTCTGTACTGTAATCTGATGATTAGGAGCAATAAGAAACCGAAGTTTTCATTCAAGCCGTTCAATTGTCTAGTCCAATTATTTTTGGGATAGCCGATCATTAAAAAAAGATTTGACAAGTTGTTGTATGATTGAGAATTGATAAAACTTACCGGTCAGAAAATGAAAGTCACTCTAATCTCCTGATCTCCAATCTTACTGTTATCAGCAAGAGTGGCATTTTAGATCGAAATCTCTGAAAATCAAAAATTGTTGACCGCTGTTGAAAATTGGGAAATGCTGAGTTGAAAAAGTTTACATCTGCTGCTCTTGTCGTCAAAAGCATATCTTAATAAAATGTTGGAAAGGAAATTAATTTTCATGCCCTTTGAGCTCGTGTAAGGTTCGTCTTAAGGTCAGTCTTGGTGTTGCTTTCTCATGATCTTGGACTTGCGTCCCAATCTCCTTGATCTCCCAAATAAGGCCATTTTTCCCTTTCCTCTCATGTTGGGTCGTGAAACAGAATTTTATATTCTGAATGGCTCATCTCTCGGCTGGATTATTTGATAGTTCTTTATGGACCTGACTTCTAAGGGCGGAAATACTATTTCCTTATCAACAGCTCTTGGTGCTTTTTTCATGAATTACTATAAGTCGATTATGCTCATATTTTTGGTGCCATGTTAAAGTTTCGGATGTGACAGAAATTTCGGTAATTTGGAACTAGAGAAGACCAGACTAGAGGAGAATTGTCTGTGAAAGAACCTGAATGAGGTCTCTAGAGGAGCCCCTCAAACATCCAGTAACCTCAGGGGTCCTGGGGTGTCTGTCTGCTGGGACGCTCTTAAATGTAATAGCACAAGAAAGAACTAAATTCAGAAGAAAAATAAATGGATGGACGGTCGCTAATTCGCCTGAGGCTTCTATTTAATCACAGCCAAACCAGCCCCCCCCCCCCCTAATTTCCGCCCATGAGAACTCCGATTGAGGCTTGTGTTTTAAATTGAAATCGTACTGTAAATGGAAGAAGCTCCTTCAGTTTCTCGAGCGGCAACCACCCTAACTTCGTAGTGGGGACTTTTTTCTTTACTGTCACCCTGTACTGTGGTCTGTGGCTTATCGATCAATTTACATGAATATAATAAGTACTAATTGTAAGCTGAAGTCAGAAATATCATACATTTTCAACTTTAAGTAAATTAAAATTTACCGAAAGTCCGTTATGTTACCGGAACAGTTAAATTTTTCGGGATCCTCTTTTCAATATTTTTCTTTACATTCTATCATACTGCACCATCAAAGTGCGCCAACGCCAAGTAATAGTTTTTTCTACGGCGGTATAGAAGTATGGCAGAGTTGCCGTTTTGCGTATAATTGATGACATTTTTCATTTCACGGATGATACCACCGGGTGAAAAAATATTACAAAGTTCAGTTCAATGTATGACTATACTGCTCAAAAATATTCTGATCTATAATGCAATCGCCGTTAAATTATTAAAATATCCTCAGGTTTTTTTTTGTTTTAAAAAAAATCATCGGCGACTCCACCGGTTGAGGAAAGACTGCAGATAATGATGATGCGAATATTTTAGTGCATTACAGTCATACACTCAAAGTGAACTGTGTAATATTTTCTCAACCGGTGGAATGGGTCTGTTGCAAACTTTTGCTACAACGATTAAATCTTATTTTAAATCGCATGAAAAGTTCATTGGTGGCATCAGAAAGTCATAAAATGCAATAATTAACTCACTAGAGGCGTTTAATGAAATCCAAGATGGCGGAGAAATATCGAGCAATTTGTATGCATGCACCACGAACATCCAAGGATAACTTTGACAACCTCACACTGGAGGTAGAGGTTATGTGTTTGTTTACGTTGTGATTTGGTTGTGATCGATATAGTGAGGTTGGCCATCCTTGGATGTTCTGGTGCATGCATACAAATTGCTCGATATTGCTTCGCCATCTTGGGTTTCATTAAACGCCTCTTGTGAGTTTATTACTGGATTTTATGACTTCCTGGTGCCACCAATGGACTTTTCAGGCGATTTTACATTAGATGTAACTCTCTTAATCGTTGTAGTTAAAGTTTGCAACAGACCTATTACCGGCAGTGGCGGCTTGTGCAATGTGGCAACAGACTCCATCCATTTAAACCCATGTAAAATAATCGATTCTTTGGTGAGGCGCTGTGCCTCGTCTAAAATCGATCTTTTTATACAGATTCAAATGGCAAAATAGCACTGTTGCCAGATTGCACGAGCCGCTACTGATTACCGGTGAATGGAGCTGTTGCAAACTTTTGCTACAGGCTCATTAATAGTTGACAATGGGGTAGTACCCTGTAGAAATAACGATTAGCGCACTAACAAATCACGAAATCCACTCCTAAACTCACAAAATGCTTTTAAATGCGAGACCGTAATGACGGCCGAGGCCGCGGTTTTCTTATGGCAATTGTATGCTTCTTCTTCTTCTTGTGTGGTGTTGCGAGAACACCTCGTGTAGATGGCGCTGATTGAAGATAGGGAACCCCAATGAAAACCGCGGCCCCGGCCGCCATTACGGTCTCGCGTTTAAAAGCATTTTGTGAGTTTAGGAGTGGATTTCGTGATTTTTTAGTGCGCTAATCGTCATTTTGACTGGATATTACCCCGGAAACAACTGTTAATAAGCCTGTAGCAAAAGTTTGCAACAGCTCCATTGAAAAATACCATTTAATTAATTATACGCAAAATGGCAGCCGTGGAGTATCGCACTCTACTTTCGCGCCGCATCGGGTCGGTCAAAAATGCAGTGCAATATTTGATATTCGAGCGCTTGCAGCTCCGCTGAGCGCGAGCACCATGGTGGCTCTATGGCTCCGAGACTATGTCATGTCGCGGTGAATGTGACTACGATTTAGAAAGTGGGTCAAGCAGCACGCGGTGTCGGTTCATGGCGGCAACAAACAACCGACCAGGAATTCAAGCAAGCCTCGATTCGTGAATCGTGGGTCGTCGGTAGTTCGCTCGTCAGCAGTGGCGTAGCGTGCAATTTGGCAACGTTGTATTGTGTCCATTAAAACCCATGTAAAAGGTCGAATGCGAAGGTGTTCACCGAACACCCAATACTTCGATCTTTTTTCATGAGTTTAAATGGACGAGCTGCAACGTACGTTGTCAAATGCAAGCTACGCCACTGCTCGTCAGCCATAGGACTTGATTTCGATGCAGATGCGGATACAGGAATTGGGATGTTGCACAATTTTGCTGTAAGCAATTTAAGGGTCGATTCAGACGTTAAAACCTGCAAAAATAACGATTGTAGCTCTGCAATGGAGCTCTCGTAAGGTTTTGCAGTTGGCGAATGGACAATCGGTTCTAGTGTGAAATGCTGCGAAAATAACGACGAGGCCATTAAAAAAGTCTAAAACTCACTCCTCACAGAGAAAACTTAACTTGGAAATTTTGCAAACCCTTGCATAATCTACAGCTATAGTCTATAGTAAAACCACAGAATAATACAATCAGAACGGAAACTCCCATAAGAGCCAATGGAAGCAAGTTTGGAATTTAATGGCACCAATAGGCAACGCTGTGGTCCTACATCCCAACATGGCGGACGAGTGTGATTTGTGTTGAAACTCATTTATTTCTGTAAATTCTGGAAAGAAATCTTAAGTTTCCGGCCTCACTTTTATTCTTTTGGCATTTCACAACGAAAATTTCGCGGATCATGTCCTATATTTTTTTATTCGCGCGCGAATCCAGATGTAAACATCCTATATCCCAACATGGCGGACGCGAAACGACTTTGCTTCAAAATCCGACAGAGTTTCCGTTCTGATTGTATTATTCTGTGGTAAAACATTGCAAGAGTTCCATTTCACGAAAAAATAGCATAGCACATAGCTGTAAAAACTCACAAAATCCACTCCTCAACTCAAAAAATGTTTTTTTTAAATTCGAGAGCGGCAGCGATGGGCACTAGTAATGGGAGATTCCTATCTTAATTTCGTCACTCTCTTTGGTGACAAGGAAAACTCACATATTCAGAGTAATTAAACACCAGAGTTGTGATCCACATCCGATTAATGGTACCGTGACACCGGTGCCGAAGGAAATTCGTCTCTTGTCGGTCACTTTCTTGATGGAATTACATTATTATTAGATGGGAATCTCCAATTACTAGTGCCTACCCTCCCTATCACGCTCGCCCATTTAAGGTGATTCCATGGCACGTGACCAAGGCGATCAATTAGTCGATCGATTAATGGTCATTTCCCGGACTCTGTGGAGTTTTTTTTTTTTTTGTAAAACCAGGATTGTCAGCACATAAAGGTATAGATCTAACAAAAATATCTGTTAAGTTTGGATGCTCGAATCCGGAAAATAAGGACGTAACTATGGGAATTCGCACAATCGCTGTTCGATCTATCGTATCGCACAACGGATTCCGAATTCCCATATAGTTACGTCCTTATTTTCCAGATTCGAGCATCCAAACTTAACAGATATTTTTGTTAGATCTATACCTTTATGTGCTGACAATCCTGGTTTTACAAAAAAAAAAAAAACTCCACAGAGTCCGGGAAATGACCATTAATCGATCGACTAATCGATCGCCTTGGTCACGTGCCATGGAATCACCTTAAAAGAATTTCAAGGGTTTAGGAGTGGCAGTGGCGTCGCGTGCAATGTGTCAACAATGCAACTGCTCCATTTAAACTCATTAAATATATCGACTTTTCCTTGTGCACTGTGCACCCCCTGAATTCGATCTTTTACATGAGTTTAAATGGATAGAATACATTGTTGCCACATTGCACGCGACGCCACTGAGGAGTGGATTTGTTGAGTTTTTAGGGCTATCATCGTTGTTTTTTTGTTTTTTGTTTTTTTGTTTGTTTTTTGTTTTTTGTTTTTTTTTTTTACAGGATTTTACATCTGACTCAGCCCTGAAATCGCTTACATCAATAGTGTGCAACAGCCCCGTTGATATTTCTCTAGCTCTTTTTCCATTTGAATGGGTGTTTGAGAAAAGGATGGATATAGGGGCTGAACTTCAGCTGCTGAAGTCACGTGATGGTCCGCTCTTCTATCCTTTTCTAACTCGTGTGTTCAAATGGAAGAAGAGAGGGAAAGACAGACTCCGTCTTTTCGGTGCCTCTGTGGGAGTGGTTGCTTCTTTACAGTCTCATTTTATGACTCAATGAGCTATAATAAAGCACCATTGGAACCATCCCGTGGCGCCTATTTATGGGCAGCAGCGCAGCGTGCAATCCAGCAACGTTGCATTCTGGCCTTTTAAACCCACGCGAAAGGTAGAATTCAAGGGTGCGTTCACCGGATTACCCAGTAGTTCGATATTTTTCACACGTTTAAATGGACGACATTTAAACTGTGCTAGATTGCACGGACGTAAGCGTCACCACCAAATTCCTCAGCGTTTAGTTCCAAATTCGTCCATTTCATCACTTTTTGATTGTTTGTCTTAATATTTGGGGCTTAAATTTGAAGAATCTGATCTCGCACACAGCATTTTTGAGATTCAATTACACAATGGGAGGGGGGGGGGGCTGGGGGTCTCCACCAGAATAAAATGGTGTGATGAAGTATTCGTAGGGTATTCCCTGCAGGCTATTTCTAGTTACGTTCCTGCTTTTAATCATAATCTTAAAAGCTCGCGGTTCGAAATTGAAACCCGCGCATCGCAAAATAACGTGATTGTGATTATCGGCGCGTCGCGTGGTGACCTAAAGTTTAGGTCAGGCGCGCGACACAATTGCAGAGCGCAATGCCAGGCCGGGTCACTCGGTGAAGAGTGAAGACTGAAGGTGCGATTAAAAACGACGTTGTTGCCAGATTTGAGGTTAAAAGCCTTTCATTTTACGTTAAGTCTCATTGGAAATATACGACCCCGCACAGCCGTACACCATGGCAACTCTGGAAAAAAAAAAACAAAAAAACAAAAAAAAAAAAAAAAACGAAGTGACGGTGACGCAATATGCCGGCTGTCTACTATACGCTGCGCCACCATGCTGCGACTGTGGTCACAAAGCATCGCATGTCGATGTCAGAGAGTCCACCGTCCACCTTCCCGCACCAAAACACCATCTATACCAATCCACCATCCAACATCCATCCAGTCCAACAGCGTGAGTGCGAGTGTGTTTATGACCGTAATATCATCAAGTCAACTTGATTTTTTAGCCACAGGCTACGTATGAGTATTACCTACTCCCCCCTCCTCACCCCCCACTTTTATTCGAACTTGCTCCCGGGAAGTATCGCTTTATATCGTTGCCTCAGAAAAACTTGTTTTTGTTTGTAAACACCATCAACGCCGTGAGTATAGGACTAGTTTTTTGTTCCTCGTATATTGCGGCAAGTTTTTCTCTTGTTTAAATCCCCGGTGAGCGGTGCCCTGCCTACGTCTTTTGCTTGTAGGTATGACAATAACCAACCCCCCCCCCCCCCCCCCACCAGTTTCCATCCATCTCCCCTCTCTTGCTTGATTATCACAGGGAAAAATGGAAAACTCTTTTTCTAATGAAAGCTTTATCACAGAATAATACAATCAGAACGGAAGAGCCAATGGAAGCAAGTTTGGAATTTAACGGCACCAATAGGCAACGCTGTGGTCCTATATCCCAACATGGCGGACGTGTGTGATTTGTGTTGAAACTCATTTATTTCTGTAAATTCTGGAAAGAAATCTTAGTTTCCGGCCTCACTTTTATTCTACTGGCATTTCAAAATGAAAATTTCGAGGATCATGTCCTATATATTTATATATATATATATATATATATATATATATATATATATATATATATATATATATATATATATATATATATATATATATATATATATATATATATATATATATATTTAGCGCGCGAATCCAGATATAAACATCCTATATTCCAACATGGCGAACGCGGAATGAATTTGCTTCAAAATCCCACAAAATTGCTCTGAATGTATTATTCTGTGGCTTCATGTTTACCGAAGAAAATGGGTGGATTCTTCGATGCGATGATGAGTGTTGTCTAACTCCGGAGGGCCGTATAAGCTCTGGCGCCACCGAGAAAATTATTCCTGTTAGTTCAACCGGAATTCCGTCGAGGAAAGTACTAAACAGAATTCATGTTGAAATAACCGGATTTCCGGTGACTGCAACCAAAACGGAGCTGTCGCAAACGTTTACTACAGGCTTATTAACAGTTGATTTGGATGTGTAACCCTGAAAAAATTTACGATTTTTAAGCGCACTAAAAAATCACGATATCCACTCTCAAACTCATAAAACGCTTATAACGTTGGTTTTTGTGCATTTAATTCCATGCGAAATGTCGGATTCGAGGGTATGTTCGCTGTGCACCCAACAATTCGATATTTCTCATGGGCTTAAAGGGACAGCGTGCAACGTTGCCGAATGCACGCTTCGCAGTTTTATTTATCTGTATTTTTTTTTCTCTCAAGGCTCTCTCATCAAATGACGAGCTATATTTAGGCACTCAAAGCAACAGAATCTCTTCTAAACTATTGTCTACTCGCATATAGCAATTTATATCTATATCTGTGTAGAATAGAGCGATTGACAATGAATATTTGTGAGCTGATTAATTGATTTATCTGAAAATAGAGAGAGGAAGAAGAAGAAGAGAGAAAAAAAAAACTTATAAGACCTACAAATTTTGTGAAGTAGGTTATCAAGCTTTGTTTCGTAATATAAACCTAGGTTGTAAGTGGGCGATTGTTTTTTTTTTTTTCTATTTACGATTAAATATCTTAATGAGCTATCAAGCGTGCGCCGTGCATAGCCAGGTTTCAGGATGCGGTCCAAAATGTCACACGGAGTATAAAATTCCAATTAAGCTCAGTAAATATCAAATCTCTCTCCAATGGAAGTGACACAATTTCTTTTTTATTCGGTCGGAACAAGGTGCGATTATTCTCAAAATGGGGCTTTTTGCAAACTTTTGCCACAGGCATATCATAGCATAGGGGTAGCTAGACACTGCGATCATTCTCAAAATGGGGCTCTTTGCAAACTTTTGCCACGAGCATATCATAGCAAAAGGGTAGCTAGACACTTTTTCTAGGGGAGTCAAGTTGAAAAAATCCTCACAAGGTGGTCTGGGAGAAATACCTTCCAGCCAGTGGGAGGGGGCGGCGTTCGGGGGTCCTCCCCCGGAAATTTTGCCAATTTAGCCGCTGTAAGACGTAATTTTAGGCTATCTCCACTTCGCGAATGATATATAGGAATTTACACTCACGCAAAAAGTAATTTTTCGTTCCTTTGCCATCAAAAAAACTGATCTTATTCGAAAAAATTAATCTTACAATTTTATTTTTTGCTACTCATAAATTCGCACGAATCGACGGACAATGAACACGAATATAACCTTATTTATAGACTAATCTATGTGTTATGACACGATCGTTGACCACCTGCGCGTGTCGTACATTTGGCAACGTTGTTGTCACGTACGTTAGTTCGTGCGCGTGCGTGCGTGTTTCAGCTGTGTTGGTGCGTGCATCGTGATATGACGCACTACGCGCTGCGGCGTATAGCTTTCATCTCTTCCCTTCTAGTTATATTCGACGCCAGGCAGCTGCCAGCCGACGACCTTGAGCGCCAACTGTGCTTTTACACGACCCCAATAAAGTTCCTCATCTTCCTCATTTTCCTTAATTACCGTGGCGTTGCGTGTATAATTTGGCAACCCTGAATTTTGTCTACATTAAATGTCATGAAAAAGATCGAACTTGGATGGACTTGACCTTTTGAAAAAGTTGAAATGGACCAAATCAACTTTCGATCAATCGTTGAAATCATCTGTGAATAGACTGTTTTAGTTGAGCGATTTATCGTATCGATGGCCGTCCGAGGGCCTCTTGTTCCAAACAAACTCTGGTTCAATGTAGTTTCCCCATAAGCGAACTTTTGAACGCGGAAATTTAGGGTATTAAATCAAACAATTAATGCGACTTTTTTGCGATTATGAATTCCACGTCCTCGAAAATGCTTAATTATGCCTGTTTCCTTTACTAAAACTGCCGAAATCAGTAAGTTATTACGCAGATTAAACTTTGCATTTGTACACTGCCCCGCAAAAAAACCGGCGCACCTGGCGCGCTGGATCATTCCGCTCGAAAATGTGAAAAAATTACAAAAACTAAAATCGCCATAACTTTTGAACTAAGAGAGCTAAAAATATTTCAAGGCCAGTGTCGGATTTCTCATACTCTCTAGTTTTTTTATACACAAGCTTAAATTTTCTTTTGGTCATTTTTCCGCCCGTATGAAGAGTTTTTCCAAACCCTCGCGAAAACTGTTTTTTTGGAGCACATCTCTAAAAAGTTACTCAAACTTCTCACATCTCTTTGGGATAAAGTAGCATAGATAGACAAAATCTGAGACATGCATCAGATTTCTCACAGTCAGAGCTATTGACCTGGTTACCTCAATTTTGTCTACAAAATTTTTTTAAGGTCGGAAAATGCACTTTTCCGAGACCATGTAAAAACCGCTTCTGAACACACAGTTTACACATGCGAAAATATGTTGAAAGTTCAAATCGTCATAACTTTTGAATTAAGAGAGCTAAAAATATTTCAAGGCCAGAATCGGATTCTTCATACTCTCTAGTTTTTTATGCATAAGCTCAAATTTTCTTTCCGTCATTTTTACGCCCGGATGAAGAGTTTTTCCAAACCCTCGCGAAAACTGTTTTTTTAGAGCACATCTCTAAAAAGTACTCAAACTTTCCACATCTCTTCGGGCAAAAGTAGCATAGATAGACAAAATCTGAGACATGCATCAGATTTCTCAGAGTCAGGGCTATCAATCTGGTTACTTCAATTTTGTCTAAAAATTTTTTTTAAGGTCGGAAAATGCACTTTTCCGAGACCACGTACAGACCGCTTCTGAACACACCGTTTACACATCCGCTCGAACATGCGAAAAGATGATAAAAGTTTAAATCGTCATAACTTTTGAACTAAAAGAGTTAAAAATATTCCAGAGCCAAGGTCGGATTCCTCATACTCTCTGGTTTTTTATTCAGTAGCTCAAATTTTTTTTCGGTCATTTATACGCCCGTGCGAAGAGTTTTTCTAAACGCTCGCCACATTTCTAATAATGTTCAGAAGCGGTCTTTACATGGTCTCGGAAAAGTGCATTTTCCGACCGTAAAACATTTTTTAAGACAAAATTGAGGTAACCAGGTCAATAGCTCTGACTGTGAGAAATCTGATGCATGTCTCAGATTTTGTCTATCTATACTACTTTATCCCAAAGAGATGTGAGAAGTTTGAGTAACTTTTTAGAGATGTGCTCCAAAAAAACAGTTTTCGCGAGGGTTTGGAAAAATTGTTCATACGGGCGTAAAAATGACGGAAAGAAAATTTTAGCTTAAGTTAAAAAAACTAGAGAGTACGAGGAATCCGACCTTGGCCTTGAAATATTCTTAGCTTTCTTAGTTCAAAAGTTATGATGATTTGAACTTTTAACATATTTTCGCATGTTTGAGCGGGATGTGTAAACTGTGTGTTCAGAAGTGGTTTTTACATGGTCTCGAAAAAGTGCATTTTCCAAGCTTTAAAAAATTTTGTAGACAAAATTGAGGTAACTAGGTCGATAGCCCTTACTCCGAGAAATCTGATGCATGTGTCGGATTTTGTCTATCTATGCTACTTTTGCCCGAAGAGATGTGGAAAGTTTGAGTACTTTTTAGAGATGTGCTCCAAAAAAACAGTTTTCGCGAGGGTTTGGAAAAACTCTTCACCCGGGCGTAAAAATGACGGAAAGAAAATTTGAGCTTATGCATAAAAAACTAGAGAGTATGAGGAATCCGATTCTGGCCTTGAAATATTTTTAGCTCTCTTAATTCAAAAGTTATGACGATTTTAACTTTCAACATGTTTTCGCATGTGCAAACTGTGTGTTCAGAAGCGGTTTTTACATGGTCTCGGAAAAGTGCATTTTCCGACCTTAAAAAAATTTTGTAGACAAAATTGAGGTAACTAGGTCGATAGCCCTGACTCTGAGAAATCTGATGCATGTCTCAGATTTTGTCTATCTATGCTACTTTATCCCAAAGAGATGTGAGAAGTATGAGTAACTTTTTAGAGATGTGCTCCAAAAAAACAGTTTTCGCGAGAGTTTGGAAAAACTCTTCATACGGGCGGAAAAATGACCAAAAGAAAATTTAAGTTTATGTATAAAAAATTAAAGAGTATGAGGAATCCGACACTGGCATTGAAAAATTTTTAGCTCTCTTAGTTCAAAAGTTATGACGATTTTAAATTTAGTAATTTTTTCGCATTCTCGAGCGGAATGATCCAGCGCGCCAGGTGCGCCGGTTTTTTTGCGGGGCAGTGTAGGTTAGAATCGCCCGAAATCCCGCCAATTCCACAACAACAACAATAACATTTGGGTGATTCCAACCTCCAAACGCATAGTTTAATCTGTAATATCTTGTTGATTTCGGCAGTTTTAGCGGTGGAACCAGGCAAAATTAAGCAGTTTCGAGGACGTAAAATTCACAATCGCAAAAAGGTCGCATTAATTGTTTGATTTAATGGTCTAAATTTCCGTTCAAAAATCCGCTTATGGGGAAAATGCATTGAATCAGAGTTTGTTTGGAACCGGAGGCCCTCGGATGGCAATCGATGCGATATATAGCTCTACTAAAACAGTATATTAACCTTTAAAGGACCAGGTTAGTTCAAAAGAACACCACTCCTCCGTTTCTAGAGGGAAGGTAGTTAACTGTTCGTACTCTGTGGAGTTGGAATTGCCTATTCGCCGAATTGAAGGCGCTCGACGTGACTTTATTTAGTGTAGTGTTTTCATATATATATTTGCGTTTATCCTGTTTGAAGACTAAAACAATGTTAAATAGACTCGAGGAGAAAACGAGTAAACTCGGGCTTGGTCCATAAAGGGTTAGCAAAAATGTCATTAAATATATGCACAAACCGTCAGCTCTGATTTCTAACATTCTTCCTAGTTTTCGTCTCCTATAGCTGTTTGCGTGTAGACTTTACTCTGTAGATCATCACGCTAGAAAAGAAATCGAACCTGAATTAAAGCATCACATAGTGTTTCAACCGATTAATTGGAAATGCACGAAGGCTCGGAGGGCTTAATGCTGTCACTTTTAATGGGTCTGTTGCAAACTTTTGCTACAACGATAAAGAGTGTTTCATCGTATGTAAAATCGCCCGAAAAGTCCAGTGGTGAATGGTGGCATCAGAAAGTAATGAAATGCGATAATAAACTCACAAGAGACGTTTAATGAAATCCAAGGTGGCGTTAAAATATCGAGCAATCTGTATGCATGCACTTTTAACATCCAAGGATTGCCAACGTTGACAACCTCACAGCTTCAGAGGTTATGTGTTTATTTACGTTGTGATTGGGTGTGATCGATATTGTGAGGTTGGCTATCCTTGGATGTTCGTGGTGCATGCATACAGGTTTTACCGCCATCTTGGATTTCAATAAACGTCTCTCGTGAGTTTTATACTGCATTTTATGACTTTCTGATGCCACCGATGGACGTTTCACGCGATTTTACATGAGATTGAACACTCTACAACGCTGTAGCAAAAGTTTGCAACAGACCTATTGTCTGCACGTACTTTTGACTCCAAGAAGATTGTTTTGCCAACCTCTGACCTTTTTGAAGCAACTCCTAGGTACTCTTCAGCCGGTCTAAAATACTTTACCTCAGAAATACATTTCCTTTAAACCAAGCCTCTAAAGCCTCTGGGTGACGATCCTTTTGGCTTATTTGGTCAGCATATCTAATTGTTTTTCTAAAAAAAAAAAAAAAAAAAAAAAAAAAAAAAAAAAAACCAGGATTCGCGACAATCTTTCTTTCGTCAATAGTACTTGAGACAATGTTGGTAGAAAAATCAGTAAAATCTAAAAAACAAGCATTTCCAATTACGCATAAACGTTACCTATAGAAAATTTTCAATTTTCAAAGAATTTACGACATGGATTGCTCATGAAGTCACAACACTGAACCATACATACGTAAGAATAAATGTTAAAGGATTCACATCTTTGATTTTTTCACAACAACGGTTTTCTCTGGCTCACCGGATCTGGTGCTTGTGAGAAATTCTTGGATTTGTGGTGTACATCATAAAATATGAAAATTTCAGTGGTAAAATATTCCATTGTGAAGTCATATTGCGACGGGAATTCACAGCTTGTATATAAAATCGATTCCATGCTTTTTATGATTCATCTGCAATTAAATAATTTTTCCGCACCTTCCTTTGCCTCATCATTAATCACACAGCAAGGAAATTAATGGTTGTTTGAAAGATTGTAGCCTAGAACTTTGTACATCATCGCTCTGCTCGAGATTTTCAATCAAAATTAATCAGATCTCTTTTGGAAAACGAACAAGGGGGGGGGGGGCTTGTCGACCAACTCAAAAGTTGGTGCTCGCGGTTCATATCTGTTGTTCTACGCTAATATTCTTCGTTTGTTCTCCCCAGAGTGCTTCTGAAGCAACTTTTGTAGAAAGGATTCTCGAAAGAATCCAAATTGTAAATTTGTAAATTGCTAAAAATTGTAAATCTGAAGCTTGAATGCTTAAATCTTCAAGAATCGATTGTTACTCATTCATTCAAATGGAAAGAAAGCGCAGTTGCCAGATTGCTGGATCCGCCTATGGATCCATGCATTTGTCCTTGTTTCTCTTCGTCCATTTTTACACGTTCAACGAAAATGGACTAAGTAAGGAGCCAGAGGCAGGGGCCTTCAAGTGACTTTTACTTTTATATGTGACCTTTTTATTTAAATCACACGTTTAAACGATGGATAGAGTCATTGGCAGATCCAGAAATCTGGCAACAGTGTATTTTTCAAATTTGATTGCATGAAAAATAATCGATTAGTCACGGGGCTATAGACTGTTTTAGTAGAGCGATATATCGTATCGATTGCCGTCCGAGGGCCTCTGGTTCCAAACAAACTCTGGTTCAATGTAATTTCCCCATAAGCGAACTTTTGCACGGAAATTTAGGGTATTAAATCAAACAATAAATGCGACCTTTTTGCGATTATGAATTCTACGTCCTCGAAAATGCTTAATTTTGCCTGGTTCCACCCGTAAAACTGCCAAAATCAACAAGATATTGCAGATTAAACTATGCGTTTGGAGGTTGGAATCACCCAAATGTTATTGTTGTTGTTGTGGAATTGGCGGGATTTCTGGCGATTCTAACCTACAAATGCAACATTTAATCTGTAATATCTTATTGATTTCGGCAGTTTTAGTCAAGGAACCAGGCATAATTAAGCATTTTCGAGGACGTAGAATTCATAATCGCAAAAAGGTCGCATTTATTGTTTGATTTAATACCCTAAATTTCCGTTCAAAAGTTCGCTTATGGGGAAATTACATTGAACCAGAGTTTGTTTGGAACCAGAGGCCCTCGGACGGCAATCGATACGATATATCGCTCTACTAAAACAGTCTATAACTTCTTCAAGAATCGATCGCAAAATGAGAATATTGCGCGGTTGCCAGATTGATGGAGCCGACTATGTGGATGGAATTGAGGAAATACAAACAGTGGTGTGTAGCGTGCAATTTGACAACGTTGCAGTTCGTCCATTTAAACCAACTCAAAGTATCAAACTATTGCGTGTTTGGTGAACACCTTCGTATTCGACCTTTTATATGAGTTTAAATAGACACAGTACAAGGTTGCCAAATTGCACGCCACGCCACTGAATACAAACTCATGCATTGCCCTCTGAGAGGAGGGGGGGGGAGCAATTTAATACTGAAAATTAATCCTGTTAGGTAAGGATTAGTTTGAATTTAAAGTCGACCACGTAGCTCGAGAAAATCCTGTTTTAGTTCGATGTACGGGGTGTGTCTGCGTTTTGATGATTCTTCGGATGTATGAGGTCTCCAAAAACGGGCAATATTTGACAGCTGTCAAACCCGGCGCACAGTGCAGCGAGTCAGTGGGAGAAGCCGGACATGGCGCAGCGACTTTGAATGCATTTATATTTGGTTAATACGCAACGTAGGCCTTTGAAAGTGGTATCCTTGGTTTTATTGTAAAATTTCCCATACAAGGACCACCCTTTATAGTTTTTTTTTTTTTTTTTTTTTTTTTTTTTTTTTTTTTTTTTTTTAAACTGTAAAAACATTTAAATTTGCATTCTTAGTCTTATGTTTCATGTCCGATCCCTCGCATTCACGTGTTCCACTGTGCAGCGAGCGCTTCTGTTCCTTTCGAAAGTCACGTCCGTCGAAACGTGCACAACCAAATCCAGTTTGGTTTGAAGAGAAATAAAAATATGAAAATGAATTATAAATAAATGGGATTTGCATTAAAGCAAACCAGTCTGCTTGTCGGTGGTTATTCCATTGCCAATAATACTTACTCGTCCAGATATCTCTTTGTCGAATGTGCGTCAGAAAGTTACCGTAGTTCTAAACTTGTCCCTTAACATTTTCTTTGAATAAGTTATAGAAGAAATGTTGTTTTTGGTTGTTCTTTATTTTTTTTATTTTTTTATTTTTTTATTTTTTTTTTTGAGTGGTTTCAATTGATTCGTCGGGAAAAGATCACTTGTGCTAAACGCTTGCAATTTTTCTGTAAAGTATAGTCAATTATAAGGCTATTTTAAAGTTGAAGATTCGCGTTGTAAACAAGAAAAGGAAAAAATCCGCGCCCACAGTTTCAGAACGCACTGTTCTGCTTGAAATATCTGTGAAAAATCTTTTAGTTAAAGAGTGATGAGAAATTATCCTGTATCCTAATAATAAATATCCCTAAAGAATGGATTAACCACTAAAGTCCATATGAATTCAGCAAAAGACAAATACTTTCAATTTCTCAGCACGATTGTTTGTTTGCGTTTTTTTTAAATTTTTCATCAGTGTGATTAAGAAAGTTGCGCCAAACCGCTTTTCAGATCGAATTCAGAGTTCCTTGAATTGTCAAACGTCATTTAAGTAATACCCTCGTAAGCTTACTAATTTCATCGTTATAAGAAAATGCATCTCCATGTAATCCTATAAGTTTTCCCATAGTTTTCATCTATCTACAAAGTAACTATATGCACAATTGCTTCATTGGAATGTCGTTGATAGTCTAATTGTAAATAGAAAGAGTAACCATTGCTTTAAAAAAAAAAAAAAAAAAACAAAAAAAAAAACAAAAAACAAAAAACAGAAAACAAACAAACAAACAACTGAGCTCAGTTAATCCCTAAGCTCACTATCGTACCCACCCTGAAAATTAAATTAAATTCTTATTTTTTTAAGTTGTTTTATCCTTATTTAAAGAGATTTAAAGAGATAAAATGCTATGTGTAGAGTATACAAAATGTTTTCATCAACTTGTACGTATAAATGTATCTAATTCTGCTGTTTGTTTTTGTTGTTTATAGGCTTGCATTCGCGGGCAAATCTAGCAATCTGGCAACTGTACTTTCTTCCCATTTGAATGCATGAGATACAATCGCTTAGTGGAAGGGCTACAGCCCTTCAAGAATCGATTCTTTTTCATGCGATCGGATTGGATACGTATACGTTGATGGTTGCCAAAGTTCTGGATCCGCCCGTGCGGGCTTGTAAGGGGTAAAAATGAGATAAAATAGGGACAGCGAGATCACTGATCACTGTTTATGATTGGATAAATTTATGATTGTCCAAAGAAAAATGATAGAAAAACAGAAAATGACAGAAAATAAGCGAATTTTCGCGATCGAATATCATTCACCGTCGTATGATATTCGATGGATTTGCATTTTATTTTGATGATGTTCGATTGTTTCGTTGGTCTCACCGGAGTTCGTTGAATTCCAACAATTGGAAATTTCGAATTAACCTCCGGAGGTGTAGGTATAGATTCGATTTCGAATTATTGCAACCCAGTGGCGTCGCGTGCCATCTGGCAACAATGCAACTGCTCCATTTAAACTCATTAAATATATCGAATTTTCCTTGTGCACTGTGCACCCCCTGAATTCGACCTTTTACAAGAGTTTAAATGGATATATTACATTGTTGCCAAATTGCACGCGACGCCACTGTTGCAACCGGTGTCAGAAATCACATCTTCTATCCGTTTTGACTCGTTTCGCCACGATAATTTCAGAAATGACGAACTTTTCGAATAAAGTATACTGTGCAGATCATGCGTAGAAGGCATTTTCCTACAAGACAAACATAATTTTAGCTTCGAAAACGCTAGTTTTCTTTTTTTTTTTTTTTTGTTGTTGTTAAAAATGGCCGTATCATTCTGAGCTGATTTCGAGGTTATGTTATGGAATATTATTATCGCAGTTTTCATTTTTACGAGAATATCATTCAGAAGTTCATTCTCGACTCTCATTGGCTAGATTTTTCGCCGATCAGCGGCATCAGTTAGCAATCATCAATGGGGTAGTTGCAACTTGCAAGGGTCTGAAAGGTTGTGTTTTTTATCAAGAAAATAAAAAGTATTTGATGAGCTGAGCACAAAGATGCCTTTGGTTTCTAATTCAGTCCCATTGCTCCGAAGATGAGATTTTAGCCTAAAATACATTATTTTAAATGGAGATTCCGCGTAGTGACGTCACTACACACACGATTTTTTACAACTTTACACGTGCGTATCTCCAAAACCGGGACACTTAGAGAAAAACCAAAGGCAACATTGTTTTCAGCTCATCAAAAACTACAATTTTCTTTATAAAAAATACAAAATTTCAGACCCTTGCAACTGCCCCATTCTTGAAGTGAATGATATTCGATCGCTAAAATTTGCTTAATGTATTTATTGTTTATGATTGTACATGCACGCATCTCTATGTTGAGGGAAGTCCCAATATTTTACGTTGAATATGGAAAACATCGGAATATTTTTCTCAGTTTGACAACGTCGATGAAGACGTTTCTGCATGTGATAAGGAAAAAGAGTCCGGCGCATTGTCATTTCCTTACTCCATGTATCTAACTTTATTCAGGAGTTTTTGTTTGGTTTACGAGGCGAAATTTGGCAACTGTTATCGCTCGAACACACTGGCGCAACCAGGATATCTTCCATCTCTCTCATTTCCCATTTGAATTTATAAGTAGGAAAAGGACAGAAAGAGGGGGCTTTATCCCGTTGTCCATCCTTGTTTAACATATGCTTCTTAATGTAGAAAAGAGAGAGATGAAGAAACTCTCGGCGCGCTACTGCTCGAACATGATGATGCATTTGTGGGCGCGGTTCAACGCTTCAACGCGTTGGGTTGTAAGTTTTCAGCGGACGAAGTTTCTTCGGAGGGTAGGAGGGGAAAAAATCGAAACGCGTATTATAGCTATCGTCTTGTCAGGCGGGCCGGATGCGGTTCACGGGTTTTTGTGTGCCCCCCCCCCCCCCCCCCCCCCCCCCCATCACCCTTTTGTTTATCACTGTCACTTTTATTAACTTGCAGGTGTGACATTTGAGGATCCCACTCCCGATAGGTCAATCATCGATTTGCGGTAGGAAATTAGGATTATATATAACTTGATTTTCCATAGCTCAAAAATATTTCAAGCCAGTTAATCATAATCAAGATTTAGTCGATAATCAGATCAGAATCATTACCTGTGGCGGTTTCTGCTATTTGGCAACGTAGAAAGAAAAATATTTTAGTTTTGAAAAAGAAATTATATGACGAAAAGACGTATTTTAAAATTGAAACTAAGCTTTGTTAAATTAAAAAAAAAAAAAAAAAAAAAAAATTCAAAGGATCAAAATACCGAATTTTCAATTAAAAAACAATTATTTTCCATTTAAATACAGTTCTTTTTAATTTAAAAATAATTATTTTTACTTTACAAACAATTAATTATAGTTTAAAAGTATATGTCCGCTCTTGTCACCTCTGAAATCAGTAACTGTCTTAAACAACAGCACCTAAAATACTGGAAGGAGGAAGCAGGGGAGATGAGGGAGGAAGCAGGGGAGATGAGGGAGGAAGCAGGGGAGATGAGGGCCTCACGATCATTTTTAGTGGGGCCTTTGAATCCTCAGAAAACTGGGACTCTGCAATTCAGTAGGGACCAGCTCAGGGCAGTGACCAGATTCATAACTGGACACTGTACCCTCAATCGTCATCTGAGCATCATGGGACTCTCTGAGGACCCGTGGTGTAGATGGTGCGGTGAAGAGGAGGAAACTCCTCTTCACATTTTGTGTGACTGTGAAGCTTTTAGCAGTAGCAGATATTTACTCTGGGGCTGGGATCGACTGGACCCAGAGGATGTAAAGAGCTTAACGATGAGAGACCTATTGTGCTTCATTATGAAGACAGGGTTACTCCGTTTGCTCTAAATTAGGAGGAGGTACAATGGGCCTACTTAAATGCCCGAGTGCCGACTTGGCTCCATCACATAGGGACACCTCCACCCTCAATTCAATTCAATTCAATATGTCCGTCTTATTGTCATATAATTCAAAAATATTTTTTTTAAATCCAAAATTTTTCTTTCTGTGAACCATGCCTTTTTACTCCTTGATCCTGGGAAAATGTATCGATTTCTCAGGGATTCAGAAAATGTTATGAATATCGATTAATTTACGTAAAAAATGGATTACGGCTTAAATGGAGAGAATCCGTTTTTTTATATATTGCACGAAGCGCAATGATCATTGTTGACATAAATGGTTTGGCGCTGGAGCCTATAGTTCTCGTGAGAGTAAAACTCATTGGAAAAAAAGACGGACATAGTAGGGTTCTCAAAGCTTTCTTGAGAGTTGCATTTCACTTAACGCATATAGCCTGGAATGTTCCAAAACTTTCTTGGTGGTGGGAAATGAAGAATAAATATATAAAAAGCGTTGTTGCGGACATTAGAATTCATTTTGAAATCCATGGTTAAACGATCGGACCGGTGGCGTAGCTTGCAATTTGGCAATGTTGTAATGTGTCCATTTAAACCCGTGCAAAAGATCGAATGCGAAGTTGTTCACCGAGCACCCAATAGTTCGACCTTTTCCATGGGTTTGAATGGACAAACTACAATGTTGCCAAATTGCACGCTACGCCACTGGATCGGACGTTATGCGGGTCTATATAAGAAACAATTCGGAGCTCTCACAAAATCGATCGTATCTCCTATAATGCCTTGCCGGGATTTTACAAGATTTGTATGCATATACAGTCGCCGTCAAACCGTTCAATTCTCAATAATTGTTCATTAAGTCGTTAACGCGTAATAGCTCTTATTTTGTGCTGCGATTATTCAATTTTCTTTTCATTATCTCACCATTTCTTCAAGTGTAATTGATGTGATTGAAGTATAGGGACCAGGGCGTGAGGGGGAGAGGGGTTGCTCTCAGTATTTATGAGTGATTAAAAAAAAAAAAAAAACAAATGTGCTCTCTTTAGTTACTGGATTTTACAAATCTGTGGGTATAATTCGTGAAATTCATGAACCATATTGCATCGTTGACATTGGTTTTTAAGCTCTACTTATCGGGCTGTGTAAGCTTCCATAATGTTACTGACACGCCCGCATATTCAGGCTGTTAATAGGTGTCTGAATGGAAACTCCCCAGGGGCGTCATTTCGAGTTCGGCTTGGGGGGGGGGGGTAAAATTTGATGACATTTTTTTTTTTGCTCGTCATCAATATACTTTTATATCCCTACAGCCCTGCCCTATATTTACGGCCCTACATACCAACAGAACTTGTAATTGACCAACAAATTATCAGTTGACTTTTTTTTTCTTAACCAAAAAAAAAAAAGCACTTCTTGAATTTTTGCCATTGGCGGATACAGGGTGGTGGCGAAGGAGGCGATCGCCCTTCCGTTCGACCCAAAAGTGGGAAAATGGGGGAGAGGAAGTGGGAAAGCAAGAGCGAAAAAAGAACAGTGGGTCACCAAGGAACGAAAATCTAAAGATCACCCCGCACGTTCAAGAGAGCTGGGTCCGCCGCTGTGGCGACATCACCTTATTGCCCATGTTACATAGCCATGAGTTGATAGTGAAGCGGCCCCAGTCTCAAAAGATATGAAAACCCTTGAGGGCGATCGACTCCATTTGCCAAGCTGAATCGATAGAGGGGCCACAAGGGGGGTTTTGGCGACATCACCTTTTTGCCCATGTTACATAGCCATGAGTTGATAGTGAAGCAGCCCCAGTCTCAAAAGATATGAAAACCCTTGAGGGCGATCGACTCCATTTGCCAAGCTGAATCGATAGAGGGGCCACAAGCTGGGTTTTGGCGACAGTACCTTTTTGCCCATGTTACATAGCCATGAGTTGATAGTGAAGCGGCCCCAGTCTCAAAAGATATGAAAACCCTTGAGGGCGATCGACTCCATTTGCCAAGCTGAATCGATAGAGGGGCCACAAGCTGGGTTTTGGCGACATCACCTTTTTGCCCATGTTACATAGCCATGAGTTGATAGTGAAGCGGCCCCAGTCTCAAAAGATATGAAAACCCTTGAGGGCGATCGACTCCATTTGCCAAGCTGAATCGATAGAGGGGCCACAAGCTGGGTTTTGGCGACATCACCTTTTGCCCATGTTACATAGCCATGAGTTGATAGTGAAGCGGCCCCAGTCTCAAAAGATATGAAAACCCTTGAGGGCGATCGACTCCATTTGCCAAGCTGAATCGATAGAGGGGTCACAAGCTGGGTTTTGGCGACATCACCTTTTTGCCCATGTTACATAGCCATGAGTTGATAGTGAAGCGGCCCCAGTCTCAAAAGATATGAAAACCCTTGAGGGCGATCGACTCCATTTGCCAAGCTGAATCGATAGAGGGGTCACAAGCTGGGTTTTGGTGACATCACCTCTTTGCCCATGTTACATAGCCATGAGTTGATAGTGAAGCGGCCCCAGTCTCAAAAGATATGAAAACCCTTGAGGGCGACGACCGACTCCATTTGCCAAGCTGAATCGATAGAGGGGTCACAAGCTGGGTTTTGGCGACATCACCTTTTTGCCCATGTTACATAGCCATGACTAGCCAGTGGAGCGGCCCCAGTTTCAAAAGATATGAAATCCCTTGACAGCGAAATTGTGATTTGGACCTTATTTTTTTTTTCTTCGCTGATCACCTTTTTAATGTCAAAAGAAGACATTTCAGATCTATTCAAGACTTTTTCAAAAATTCCTTCGAATGTCCTCCGGACGTCCTCCGGACGTTGAACGTCCGTTCTATTTTGCCGGGTCGATTGACGACTGTCCAAAGTAAAATATATTAATTCTAGCGAACGAAGGGGACGGGCCGGACGGGCCAACAGCGAAGCGGTGTTGCGAGACCTTGCGGCTTTTCTCATGAGCAGTGGCGGCTTCTAACATGCGATTTATCGATGTCTACTCCATATAAAACTAAAGAAAAGTATCGATTTCTCGGGGGTTCAATTGCACCCCGTGACGATCGATACTTTTCTGTTGTTTTAAATGGAGTAGACATCGATTTTTCGCAGTTCACGAGCCGCCACTTTCCATAAGAACCCATCATAGAAAAAGTCGCAGGATCTGACAACACTGCAGCGTAGTCTAGAGCTGAACATTAAGTGTGCATCATTTCTAACCGAGCAGCATTTTCCTCATTTGCTGAGAAGTCTTTGAATAATAAATAATAATTAATCTTGACTGCGATGTAGTGAACACCGAACGCAGGTATCACAAAGGCACGGTGTGCACGCGAATACATAGATACATTGTGGCCGCACTGCTCTTGACAATGTAACGAATGGTGGGAGGCGTAGCCCTATCTATAGCCATAGTCGAAAACAAACACACGATTAAAATTAAAATATTTGTCAGCGGCTGGACAAGTGGACAAGGACACTTGTATACTTACTTTACACTTGTTGCATATACGAACGTTTTGACACACAACGACGGATTGTTTAAAGAGTGTATATCTTTTGTGAGTAGACGACTTTCGTGCAAACATAAACACGGTATGGCACGCGAGAATTAAAATGGAAAAATATAATTACAGTTATTACTTAATTACTTCACTGTTTAAACTTTTTAATTTGATAGTATGCGGAGGAGAATTATTCGTTAGACTGTCAAGACGGAAAGACTATGAAACCTATAAAGGTGATATATGCGCGGAAATGTTTCTCTCTCTCTCTCTCTCTCTCTCTCTCTCTCTCTCTCTCTCTCTCTCTGTCTCTCTCTCTCTCTCTTTCTCTCTCTCCCTCCTTCTCATTCTAACTGCATACTAGTATTTTTCGAGTGTTTTAATTTTATGATACGATAGTGTTTTATTGTTTTTCATAAAATACTTTGTTATATTTTTTAGGTGTTCTTATAATCATACCTATCTGTGATTACGTCTATTCCGTAGTACTTAGTAGTAGTGGCAATTTGAGGGTGTACCCTACTCAAAAAAATCAATTTTTCTCAATTTTTTTTTTTTTTTACTTTTCTCATAGAAGATACTCTGACGAAGAGAATGGTGTATACTGTATAGGGTTTTGTAGAAAATCAATTAGGAATATTTTTTATCGAGTTTCGAAAAGATGCAATTTGCAAAATTCAGCTACATTTGTGTGTGTTTATTTTTATCATTTGCCTCTTTTGTAGCATTAATTTTTTCAGTTTTTTCCCCCGGATGAGAAACAGCACACTTTTTGTCTACAGCAGCTAAAGACTTCTAGTTTTTTGTTTTGTTTTGTTTTTGGTTTTTTACAAAAAAAAAAAAAAAAAAAAAAAAAAAAAAAAAATAAGCTCAATGGGATGTCAGAGGGATTTTCAAATCAAGGATGAGTTTAATTTATCTAAACATGTTTGAAGTTGAAGAAGGACTGTCAAAATTTAAAAAAAAAAAAAAAAAAAAAAAAAAAAAAAGTTAAATTTAAATTTAGAAAAACAATAAAAATGTACTTCTTATCAGTGGCGGCTTGTGACTGAAAAATTAGGTGTAGTTGTGGGAGGTCTGGGAGGACGCTCCCAGTAGGAGGGGGGTTTGGGGGTCCTCCCGCGGAAAGTTTTCGAAAATTTGACCTGCCTCAGATTTAATTTTAAGCTAGTTTTAACTATTTCGGCACACGAAATTTCTCCTGCGACAATATATTCGGTGCTCTTTACAACTCCTTTTTCCCTTTCCCCCTTTAATTTCTCCAAAATCCCAATCATTTTTAATGAAGAGCTACCATTATCTTTGAAAATTTGGAAAGAAAAAAAATAAAAAAACCTTGAAAAAGTAGGTGTAGTGCCACTACACTAACTACACCTGACGAGCCGCCACTGCTTCTTATATCCAATGAAGGCAAAATTGCCTCTGACAAACCATAGTACAGGTCCTAACCTTTCATTTAAGCCCAAGTTCATGTGCTTTGAATCATCCTGTCAAAAGCTATGCTGCTTCTCCAAAACATCCTTTTTTGCCTTTTTATTACGATTTCAGGGGCTAGGATGCAACCTGCATCACAATTTTTCCCAAGTCGACTTATATCTTTCCCTACTTTCACATCCTAAAATTTCACACCAATAGCTGCATTAGGGAAGGTTTTTTTTGGGGTAGGTTACACCCTTAAAGTTTTATGATATTCAGTGAAATTTATCCCCCCTCCCCTCCCCCTTTTCAGCTCATATTGGGCAAAAATCTGAGAAATCAGTTTGTCGGACGAACTAACGTTTTTCGGCGAAGCCCTTTAATTTTAATGACCAAAAATTCAGGCTATTCTAGTTGGGGGGGGGGGGGGGGGTTGGTAGAAAATACTGCATTGTGAGGTCAAAATAAACAGCAAATGGCACGAATAGCTTGTTTTTTTTAGTTTGGGGTTAGGACATTAAGAGTTCAACCATGCTCAAAGCTGACATTTTTAGTGACACTCATTGTCAGCTCTCGAAAGAGAGAAAACGCAAATTCGTTCGCCTTGCGAGACTGGCGCGGTAGGTGAAGTTATCGCGGCGTTCATTTACTTTTAAATTATGTAATTAAAGCGGGTTTTTCGATGTTACATCATACGTCAATAACGCGAGAGCAAAAAAATATAAATAAAACAAAAAATAAAAAAAATTGAAAGAACAATAATTGAAAGCAAAATAAGAAAAAATCGCGAGTCAGCGAGTATGTCAGCTGACTGACACATCACATCGATGATAAGGTCAGACGCTTGGCTTGCGGAGGGTCATTGTGTTATCATTCTCATTTAACTTATTCAAGTCTCGATCAGAAATAATTACTACTGGTGACACTCACTTGCGGATCCGTGTTATTGTCCTTCTCTCTCTTCTCCCATTAGAATGCATGTGTTAGTAAAGGATAGAAGAGGGGGTGAAAATCACGTGACTGTCCCTAATCTGTCCTTTTCTAACACACATGTTC
>VMOF01000388.1:74978658-75012815 GCA_011764245.1 Trialeurodes vaporariorum
GTCTTAGAGGGCGAAACAGTTTATTCGTCATCCTTTGTTTTCCATAATTTTCTCTCATTATTTGTAAAAAAAATTATATATTGTCATTATCGTTTCTTTTTCTCTTTCATGTATTTTTTTGTATTTTTTTTTATTGTACTTTTTGGATTTTTCATGTATTTTCTTGATGATGAATAAACTCTTAAAAAATTAAAAAAAAAAAAAAAAATGCCCGAAAATACTCTGATCTGTAATCTTTCCTTAATCGGTGGAAACTCCGTTGATTAATTAAAATATCCGCAAGTTTTTTAAAGTCATCGACGACTCCACCGGTTGAGAAAAGATTACAGATGCGAGTATTTTCGTGCATTACAGTCATATACTGAACTGAACTGTGTAATCTTTTCTCAACCGGTGATGGAATCATCATGTGAATTGACGCGCGACGCGACGGACCGAGCGAGCAACCGTCATCGTCATCACGAGAGGCCTCTCTTTCTATTCGTTAGCTCGGGCTCGCTGCCGCCGCTCGCGCCCCGCTCGTTGCAGTCAGCTCGTCAGCTTGCTTTCAGCTCACTCGCTTACTGCTCACTTGAATCGGCGCGGCCGGTCGCGGCGTGCGAGTGGCCTTGAACTCGCGCCCGCCATAGCATCGCATCGCATCCGATGCCTGAGCAAGCACCCAACGAACACCGATACCTCCACACATGCAGCAGGCATCAAAGAAGGTTTTATTCTCGCTTCGGTATTATTTTCGGGCATTTAATATTGAGTCGCCTGCTTACAAGGTTGCCACAAGGAAATAAATGCAAAAAAAAAAACTGTAGGAAATACCACACGAACACATTTTCTCTTCAAAATTATTCTGGAGAGGGGAAGACCCCTCTTTATTATGCTGGGGGAGACCCACAGACCCCCCTTTAACCCTGCAATATAGTTAGGAACAATTACTTTATTACCCACTAGCAGCCAATATAATCCAAATTTGACGTTGCTGCGCGTTGTGTCACGTATGACATATAGAAGAGCGTTGAAAAATAGTGCGCAGGTCCCGCAAACAGAGATCGCAACGTATGAGATCTCACATCAAAGCATGGAAAATCAGGTCAAAGGACATTTTGTCACCGGAATCAAAAACGTCTTATCATTATAATGACTGTGAATCGTTCGTCGTTAATCATTTTAAAATTCCTTCTAATAATTTCTTTTTTTTTACAAAAAAAAGAAAGAAAGAAAAAAAAAAACTTTTCATAGGAAAAAAAATTTAAGAATCCCGCCTTTTTGTATGCGTTACATCTTGATGAAAAAAAAAATGCGAAAAATGGAATATTTGAGCATATAGATCGAAAAATAGCATAACAATTTTTTATACTATTTTTACCACTATTAGGGTGATTAGAAGAATTAAAAAATTCATGTTTGTAAAAAAAAAAAAAAAAAAAAAAAAAGAGCAGTGAAGGGTTAATATATTCTGTAGAAACCCCCAGACCCCCCAATAATATTCCGGGGGAGACCCCCAGCGGTTCCCCAGTATAAATCTAAGTTTTTGGGAAACAGTGCAACTTTCAGAGAGCTTGCTCGTGGCTGCACGCTGCACTCTACTCGCAGGATAAAATTCCAGAAAGCGCCTTCAATTTGAAACGACGCAATTTGATAGCGGCTATGTAGGAATAGTTATCGCATAGTCGTTATCTCCAGCGCAACGGTTCTCATAAAAACCCAAGTTTATTGAAAACAGTGCAACTTTCAGAGAGCTCGCTCGTCGCTACTTGCTGCCCGACTTTCCCTTATGATTTATTGTATTCAAAGCAAGAAGAACGAACATGGTGGAATCTGTAACGTGTCAAGCGACGAGAAAATCTCTATCTCTTTCTCTCTCTTTTCACCATTGAAACTCGTATGTTAGACAAGGATAGACAAGAGGATAGAACCATATCTTTCTATCATTTTTCTACTCATACATTCAAATGGGAAATGAGAGAGATGGAAGCAGAGACAATATATGATAGAGACTACGCATACTATGGCCGTGCGCGAGTTGGCTGACTTATTTTTCGTACCTCAACAGGAATTAACACAGGGACAGGGAGCATGAGGGAGCATACCATCCAACATGGTCCATACGTTGACTGATGCAATTTCGGTGCTTCGGTGTCTCAACGACTTTTCTCACCAGTCAACGTATAGACCATGTTTGCGGTGTTTCGTTGAGACCCCGGAAAAAAAAAAGTTGCCACCGCGCCCAAACATGGGCAAGATAGACAGTGCGTGGTCTCTATTATACATATATTGTCTCTGGATGGAAAAGATCCTGGCCGCGCTAATTTTGTGATTCTTTTAGTGATGAGCGGGAAATTTAAAATCCAGTAATCTGATTGGCTCAGATTTATATGCTGTTTTAATTGTGAAATCAGCATCCGATCGGTCAATTTTGAATTTCCCCCTTCTCAGTAAAACTGTCTATCGTGTTTGTTTATAAGGCCTACTATTGTTTTAAACTCATGCGGCAGCTTGGTATGCCGGTCAAAGTACGTTTCACACTGTCGTGCAACTGGTTTACAAGGTTTGTTTGTCGCCCCCCCCCCCCCCCCCGCGGGTCTCTGTTGGCCGAATGTGAACCTGTGGAGCTGATGTTTGTTCTCAGGGTTTTCTTTTAAGCTGTACGATGTAGTTTTGAGTGAGCACAGATGCGGAACTGACGCTCATATCGGGAGCGGATGTGCATCGGAGACAAAAAGAGACCCTGAACATCAATGCAGACTTATGGAAACAGGTCGGAACGAAACAAGTTGACTCATTTTCTTTTTTACTGCGCACCAATCAACACTAGGCGCTCTACTATGGAGAGCCAAACTCACCAGTCGACATTTTAGGTGATAAGCCGGCGAATAGTCAGGTTTTTGAGCTCGAAAATGGAAAACCGCGCGCAAATTTGTTTTGCGGCTAGTCGCTATTTTGTTACGGGGTGCGCATTCAACTTTCAAAGTTTCTTTTTTTACTTGTATTATTTTTATTGGTCTCCCACGCCAAATTAGCGGATTTTCCTGTACAAAGATTCCACTTTATTACATGAGGGGGGGGATACTTTTTTTTCTTTTCTTTCAAATTGGTCTTTTACGTGTTGTGGTGTCACATTAACGGATTAATCGGTTGATTCGATCTTTCATTTGCGTATTCACTTTACAATGGGCTGCTTGCGTACTTTAGCAATATGACACATTGATTCTAACGTAAAATTCGGCGAAAAGAACGATGCGCACATGAAATACGTTAAAAAACCACTCATTAACTCAGGTTTTCACTTTAATTTCAAACAGCCCACGCTCGCTACACTAGACACCATTTACTTACACGAGCAATGAGCATACCACTACATAGACGGAATCGCCGTGTATACGTATGTAAACGACATCGTAAAATCGTAACCACAAAATGGTGGAATTTCCTTCTATCATAATATACATGAAATATTATCTGCATTTGCTGACTGGTCTTTTCTGGTTTATCAAAGATTACAAAATAATACAATAAATGTACTTACACATCTGAAAGAAATATTCAAACGTTTGTAAGTCAAATTGATGTTAACATAATCGCGGTGGTTCCGTCTATGTAGTTGTAAGTCGGTGATAATAGTGTCTAGTGTAGCGTTGGTTTGTTGAAATGGAAATGATTCCCTGAGTTAACGAGTGGATTTTGAAAGTTTTTAATGTGTGCTTCGTTTTCGAGTGTAATGGTGGCATAGGGCAGTAATAATGGGAGATTCCCATCTTAATTTCGTCACTCTCTCTATGCTGACAAGGATGATTCACAGAGTAATGGGGCACTTGCAAAATTTTGCTGTGAGCAAATGGATATTCAAATCCAATGTAAAAACCAGCGAAAATTACGAAAATCACACTCAGAGAGTCCAAAATTCAGTAATTAACCCACGTAACTGCTACAATGGCAAATTCGTAATGACGATTCAACGCAGTTATCATGGGAGATTCCCTGTCTATTATGTCACTTTCTCTAAGGAAACACAGAGACATGTCTCTATTTAGATAGGAATCTCCCATGATACCTGCGCCTCCGCGCCATCCTGAGTGTGAATTTCGTGATTTTTTACTGTACTCATCGTCATTTTACAAGTTTTCTAGGAAGAATCAACTCTTCAATCCCATATAGCAAAAGTTTGCAAGAGCCCCATTCTACGATAATATTTCTGTATAGCAAAATGGGTCTGTTGCAAACTTTCGCTACAGCGATATAGAGTGTAACATCTTATGTAAAATCACGTGAAAAGTCCATTGGTGGTATCAGAAAGTCATACAATGCAGTATTAAACTCACAAGAGGCGTATAACTAAAACTCAAGATGGCGGTAAAATATCGAGCAACCTGTATGGACGCACCGCGAACATCCATGATAGCCAACGTGAACAACCTCACAGCATCGGAGGTTATGAGTTTGTTTGCGTTGTGATTGGTTGTGACCGATGTTGTGAGGTTGGCCATCTTGGATGTCCATGGTGCTTGCATACAGGTTGCTCGATATTTTACCGCCATCTTGGATTTCAGTTAAATGCCTCTGGTGAGTTTGTTATTACATTTTATGACTTTCTGCTGCCACCAATGACTTTTTAGGCGATTTTACATGAGATTGATCTCTTTATAGCGCTGTAGCAAAAGTTTGCAACAGACCCATTACGCAACATATCCATTAGTTTTCATCGCTCTTCACTGGCGGATCCAGTGGATTGTCTCTCTCTCTCTCTCTCTATGGCCATTTGATCGCGTGTGTTGGAAAAGGACAGCAGAGGGGGCGAAAGTCATGTGACTGCCCCTTATCTGTCCTTTTCTAACACACGCGATTAAATGGCCATAGAGTGAGAAAGACAATCCACTGGATCCGCTATAGTGTCGCTCTTAAATATCACTCTCACTTTGGCACCAATGTTGAGCGTGTTACCTACCTACCGTGATCTACGGAGCCAAAAGCGTGCTAGACCGCGGCTGTCGCGCTCTCTTCGCGGGGCCCCTGTCGATGTTTGCGCGCATCGAGAGTGATCGCCGAGGCTCGACGCTCGCTCGAGGATCCAGTCGTCGCGTCCATTGAATGCGCGTCTTATTCTCTCATTCTCGACGGTGGATGTGAATTCAGTATTGCAATCGCCCTCGAGTAGAGCGGATTGTCCCTCGTATATTCTCTCCTACGTCAATAAGGAGCCAGCCACTCTCGTCTTGTTGTTGTTATTGTTTTGCTTCTCCGGCTCGAATGCAAGAACCGCGGAGACGTAGTAAATAACATTACTAAGCGCCGCCTTCATTACATCCGGACATTCGCCAAGTTAAAAGAAGAAAAAAAAAAAAATTAGAATTTCAACCGTTTTGTTTACGTCGCGATAATTCGCTGTCGCCTTCAATTTGTTAGCAAGCGTTGTTTTTCGCCCTTTTTAGCTTCTCGACGAATTTACTGTCTGTAGTTTCTGTATACGAAGGCGTGTTTCGCGCTCATGACCTTTTTTTCGTCATCGTTTTCCTCTCTCGTGATTTCTGTTAAGTTTTATCAATCGGTTATCAGTCGTCGTTTTTTCGTGCGTTGAATCGTCTTCACTCTCCGCGAATACCTTGATCGCGTGTTCAGTATTTGGCAGTGTTCTTTTTTTTTTTTTCATTCGGTTTTGTGCCTTCATCTGATTTGGATTTTAAAGTGTTTCGTTGACGGATTGAATCTGCTAGCTTCAATTTGTTGAATTTTAGGTAAAGTTGTGTGTATTTATTTACTCTTTCTCGCTATCGTTGCGTCATTTGAAGGGGGAAGCGGGGAGCTAACGCTCTCTTAAGAAATATGGGCATGCCGCCTAATGGGGCTCTTGCAAACTTTTGCTACTGGGGATTGAAGAAATGATTCTTGCACAAGAACCTCTGAAAATGGAGATGAGTGCACTAAATACGGCAAATACGCATGAAATTCATTCTCAGAATCGGGCTTAGTGGCGGAGAGACGCAGGTATCATGGGAGATTCCTATCTAAGTTGTGACACATCTCTGTGTTTCCGTTGAGAAAGTGACATATTAGACATGAATCTCCCATGATACCTGCGTTGAGCCGCCATCAAGATCTTGCCGTTATAGCAGTTATGTGAGTTTATTACTAAATTTTAGACTTTCTTAGTGTGATTTTCCTGATTTTAGCTGGTTTTTACATTGGATTGAACTATTCATTTGCTCACAGCAAAAGTTTGCAAGAGCCCTAAATTGGTTTTGAATAAAAAAAAAAAAAAATGTTTTAATTTTTTCCGTCAGAAGATTTCATTTCTTCTGAAAATCTCTCTCAAATGAAGAACGGTTGTCATGCTATAAGTAGATCAAGTAATAAATTGGGGGAGGGGAGGATCAGCACCCCCACCCTCAAGACAAATGTAAATTGACACTACTGATCCCCCTCGGGGGGGGGGGGGGGGGGCAGAGAAAGTATAACGTCATCGTGAAAAATTCGAAAAATGAGTGTGCTTTATTTCTAGTCATTCCATGATCCCAAGAGGTTAGGAACCCACTAAATTACATTATAAAAATGTTGCTCTGCCGGTTTGTCCGTCAGTCGAGGATTATCTTTTTTCAGGAATTAATTATTCATTTTAATAGTGAACATTCAAGCGTTAGACGCTTTATAATGACTTAAGTTATCAACGACTATAATTTTGAACTAGAGCGGCTCTACGCTCTGATAAAAGTCAATTTATCAAAAAATAAAATGGAAAAAACGTTACTCTCCGAAACCTCGCGGTTTTTTCGTTGAATTCAATTACTTTAGTAAACACAATGTGTGAAATATTGGGGAAGAGCTGATGTATGAATATAATACGCAGCTAAAAAAAGATTTCATTTCATCATTGGATTCCATGTGCCTTAAAATATAATCACGTTTCATCAGCATTTTCGAAACATCACTCATTAATTTACAATCACAGTTATATCGAAGAAAGTCCTGTGTTTTGTCCTTGTCCCTAGCTCACAGTTTCTTATGGGCACAGAATTTCAGGATATAGGGCGCAGTGACACTATCACATCACTTTTTATAGGTACCTCTCGAACAAGCTTCAATACGAAGAGTGGTGGTAATTGAGTGTCATGGCGTTGATACGCCCATAAGAGACCGTGAGTAAGACAAGGACAAACATAGGGCATCTTCCGAAATGACTGTGATTGTAAATTCACTTGTGATCTTTCTTGAATTTTGTCGAAGTGAAAAGATACTTTAAGGTACGTGGACTCAATGGTGCAGTAAATTGCAGAAAACTGGTTGTTTACTAGCACGAATTTGCATTCGAAAATTTGGATCTGATTTCTTATGGGTAGATCCAAGAGAGTGAGCGAGATAGAGTATTTCTTTGGATCCAATTTTGATCGTGAAGTCATCACTACACTGGTCTAAAGGAGAAAGCAAGGTCGCCAAATTGCAATGCACGGGTCGCCAATTGACTACCAAGTATTGATTTATTGAATCACTATCGCGAAGTGATTTTACAGTTGTAAGTTTGATTTTACCGTTATTAATCGATTCGATGTAAGCGCGATGAAACGTGCATCTCGAGGAAGGCAAATTCCGATGGAAATTGAATCGTTAGAAAAAAAAAACCCCGCGCCGCGCTGCACTATAGACAACTTTAGTGGAGACGTCAGGATCAAAATTGGATCCAAATTAATGTTCTATCTCACTCACTATCAAGGGATTTCCACTACGGAATCGGATCCACATTTCAATGCTAATTTATGTTATTACATAACTGGTTTCCTACGATTTCATCGCGCTAGTGCGAATTTTGCGTTTACCTAAAAGATAACTCTAAAAGCAGTGATGGCGAGGCGTGCGATTTGGCAACGTTCCTTTTCCCCCATTTAAACACATTAGAAAGGTCGAATGCCTGGTCATCACCGATGACTGAAGCGTTCGACTGTTTTGGTGAATTTAAATGGAGAAAATACATTGTTGTCAAATTTGGATTGTTTTGTTCTACTCATTATATCTAAGCGGTAAACCTAGGTAAAGTTTTCCTAACTCTCGTAAACTTTTCCATGTTCTTACTCAGACAAAGGCAGAAAAAAAATAAAAATATTTTGGTAGCGCTGACAAAAGCTTTGATAGAAAAGTTGATCGAGCAAAAGACTTTAGTAAGAGCCAGTCAAATCTTTGGTTCACCCAGGAAAAATCTCTTTAGTTAGGCGTACAAAATCTTTGGTATTTTCTCCACTAAAATAAGTCTTTTGTTGGGCTTTTTTTCCACCAAAGTTTTTGTCAGCGCTAGAGCTAGAGCTTAAACTTTTGATTTTAAAGCGTTCCTTGCAGATGAAAAAGCCAACGCTCAAATTCATTTTCATTAATTTTCATTCTGTATCATGAGAAGTAAACGCGTGCTGTGTGCTCGTGGGTGCAGTCAGCATCTTAAGGCAGATCTGCCGATTTGCGTAGATTTAATGGCATTTTAAAATTCACCAAAGATTCCGCCGGATGAGAAAAGATTACAGATCAGAGTATTTTTGTGCATTACAGTCATACACTGAATAGAACTATGTAATCTTTTCCCAACTGCATGGTGGAATCATCGGTGAATTTAAAAATGTCATTAAATCTACGGTAATCGGCAGCTCTGTCTCAAGGCTTACGATTATTATACCTTATGCTTCGATGACCGCTCTAACCAAGTCCAATTAGGTCAAAACCGCAGTTGATTAAGTATAGGATTATATTCACCGCGGCTCGGCTTGGTTATGTCAAAGACTGTCTCTAGATTGAATCTTACACAGAGAAAAATGCTTCGGTTGTTAGAGCTGAAGATTCGGTTTATTTTGATCACCGAAGACCGAAGTTTTTGGTTAAAGAAACCAAAGTTTTTGGTGGTAAGTATACCGAAGACTTCGGTAAGTATAACCCAAATTCCACCCCTATCTAATACTCAGTATTACTAATGAAGCATTCGGTACTCAGGACGAACATTTCGATTCCTCTAACCGAAAGCTTCGGTGATCAAATTTTACCGAGGTATTTTTCTCTGTGTAGTGATTTTTAACGCGATTCCAGGCAGAACTATCACAGATTGCAACCCGATAAATAGCGCCACTATTGTTCAAAGTCGCTGTTTCAATGTGTCAAAAAAGGGAGCTTATTCTATTAATTTTTTAATTTATTTTTATTCATTAATTTTTTGTTGTTGTGGTTCTTGACCTCAACTTTGTTCAACAATATTTATTCAAGGGCCAATAATCCATAGTCGGAAATAACAATATTGATGCAATAAATGTCAATAATCCGTAGTCGGAAAAATATCGAATTTTATAGTTTTTCCGCTTTGATGTTATTTCCATTTGAAATTGCTCTTTATTGGGGGGGCGGAGGGGGGCGTTAACTTGCAGCTTATGAACCAAAGATGCCACGCCGCGCCGCGTCGCACTGTTCAAAAAGTCAACAGTTTTTGGCTAAAATAGATGAATTCGAGATAGATTTATAGATTAAATTCGAGGAACATCAGCACCTTTGCGAGTATATACTTCATGAAGATACCTCTGAAAGTTTCAAGCTTAAATACTCAAAAGTAAAGCCGGAATGTATGAAATACAAAAATCCTTATAAGCCTCGATGAGTGTGAGTGAGGCAGATAGACATAGTATTACTTTCACTCACTCGCACTCACTGAGTTCATGGTGAAATGAATTTAATAATTTACGACTTTAATTCTCAACCAATTTTGCTCGTTTTGGGCTCTAAAATAACCATAAAAATGTTTGCAGATACTGACGTTTTTAAATTTTGCGATTTTTCTTTCTTATTTTCAAGTTAAAACGCCGAAAACCCGCGACGTTTTCCCAAAATTGACTAGCGGCGCTATCCGTCGGATTGGATCTGGAAAAGTTTCTTCAGGAATCACCTTAAGGTGAAAAAAACTATGCTAGGGCCGACACTTTGCCCGTACTTTATTCTAGGCCTGTGCGATGTCTCGTTCGGTCCATCGAAGTCACTTCGATGCCGATTTCTAACATCGGAGCGATGTATCGAAACATCGAAAAATCGAAAAATATCGGAAAATATCGAAACATCGATCGGTATCGAATCATTAATTTACTTAAAAACATCGAAACATCGATATGCATCGAAAAATCGATCTGCATGTAAGCATTACATTTATATCAAAATACCAAAACATCAACAAAAAGCTGTCATATTTCTTGATTTTTGTTTTAAAGATCGATTGGAACAGTGACCAACACGACCCTTTGGTCGGAAAAATCGATATGAATCAAAGTTGCAATGTTTCGATGTGAATCGATGGGACATCGAACCGCATTCGATGTCCCTTAAACATCGAACAAGCGTCGATGTATCGAACATAGCACAGGCTTACTTTATTCATTTGAGGTCCCCTTGTTTCAGTGGCGTCGCGTGCAATTTGGCAACAATGTATTCTATCCATTTAAACTCGTGTGAAATATCGAATTCAGGGGGTGCACAGTGCACAAGGAAAATTCGATATATTCCATGAGTTTAAATGGAGAAGTTGCATTGTTGCCAAATGACACGCGACGCCACTGCCTTGTTTGCAATTGAATTTGTCACATTTTATGTCAACTGTTACACGGTTTTGATTTTCACTTTGCCGAAGGCGAAAGTGAACGCGGCACAGACGGTTTTAGTGATGACGTAATCTGGTGAAAAAAAATTCTTCGTGCTTCCTGAACTATCTCTTTCACTCTCGCATGTGATCCGGATCATGTACTGCTGTGTCATCACTCTCATCGTATAAAAATATTATACAGAGACATCGTGTATTGAGTTTTACAGCTGAAGGCATTTTAATGCGACACGGAGATTAGTGGTGTAGAGCTCGTTTCAGAAGTGTAGGCGGACCAAAACCATAATCTTTAGCGAATTTTCAACTTTCATTCCTTCAAATCAATACCGAATTAGCCCCTGACTTAATTCTTTTGTGTTTAAAGTTTTCCTCATTGAAAAGTGAACACTGAATTTCATTTTATACATTTTCATCGAGTAATATCAGAAATAATGTTGACAAATTCCAAATATTATCGGTCTAGGTCCGCCTACACTTCTGAAACGAGCTCCAGCGTGCAACTTGGCATCGCTGCACTGAGTCCTTTTAAACCAGAGCTGCCGTTTTGCGTCAGATGGGGCTCTTGAAAACTTTTGCTCTAGGGGATTGAAGAGTTGATTCTTGCATAAAAACCTGTAAAAATGACGAGTACACAAAAAAATCACGAAATTCACTCACAGAATCGGACTTAACGGCGGAGAGACGCAGGTATCATGGGAGATTCCTATATCTAAATTGAAACTATCTCTGTTTTTCCGGAGAAAAAGTGACATAATAGACAAGACTCCCACGATACCTGCGTCGAACCGCGGCCATTACTATATTGCCGTTATAGCAGTTATGTGAGTTTATTACTGAATTTTAGACTTTCTTATAGTGTGATTTTCGTGATTTTTGCGGATCTTTACTAAAGAATGGACTATTTGTTTGCTTATAGCAAAAGTTCGCAAGAGCCTCATTAGTGGCATTTTACAATTCAACGATGATTTCACCGATTGAGAAAAGATTGCATAGTTCAGTTGAGTGTATGAATGTATGCTGCACGAAAATACTCTGATCTGTAATCTGTAACTCTTTACATACATCAGGGACTCTAGTGAAACCAAAGAGTCAACAAGAGTCGCAATTGAATGGAAGGCCTGCGTGGTCAACGTAGATAAGGGATCCGAACGCGGGCTGGCCTCTGATTGGCTGCAACGGGTGGAGCAAAAATGACTCGGGGTATAGGGAAAATAACACAAGATTTTCGTTCCGGGGCGTTTATCTCGAAACCTAAGCAAAATAGTATCTAAACAATAATACAAGTCGATTCTGCAGATTTTTCCGAACATTTTGATAGGTCATAAGTGCCACTTTTCGAAAAGACTGTTTCAGTTTAAAAGTACGCACAATAGTGTGATTACATGCTTGGCGTGTGTTTGAGCAGTGTTTGAGTAACTCACTATTGTGAGTACTTTTAAACTGAAACAGTCTTTTCGAATTTGCAATAAAGTGGCACTTATGACCTATCAAATTGTTTGGAAAAATCTGCTGAATCGACTTGCATAAATTGTTTTGATACTATTTTGCTTAGGTTTCGAGATAAACGCCCCGGAACGAAAATCCCGTGTTATTTTCCCCATACCCCGAGTCATTTTTGCTCCACCCGTTGCAGTCAATCAGAGGCCAGCCCAGGCCAGCCCGCGTTCGGATCCCTTATCTACGTTGACCACGCAGGCCTTCCATTCAATTGCGACTCTTGTTTACTCTTTGAGTGAAACCTACCTTTAATCAGTCAATTTTAAATGTCCCGCTTGTCTCTGAAACAGTATAATATTGCTCTTGATCTCCTCGAGTATCCTTGCACCTAAAGCCGAGGAAAATCCGTCAAAAAATAGTTCTGCAATGTCTCAATCGTGTTTGTGTGCTGGATCCGGCTCATCAAGGGCGAAGTTGTTGATGCAATCGATGCAACCGAACGCCTCCGCATGCATGCAGACTCGTATTTGTGCTGTTTAATAAAGTTGCGCTTGTATGCGTGCGGCGCGGCGCGGCGTGCGCGTGCGCGTGCGCCACAGCTGCCACCGAACCAACGCGAGCTGCTCTCCGACACCGCACCGGTTTGTCGAGTGACGGCTCGTGTAATGTGCCGACAACGGATTCTCTCCATTTCAACCTGCGTAAAATTATCGATCTTTACGGGATTCATTAAATTCTTGATAAATCGATACTTTTGCGTAGGTTCAAATGCCAAAAAAAAACATGGTTGCCATTTAGCACGAGCCGCCACTGGGTATGGCAGCTCTGCGCGTGCGCATCCTGATTTATTCCCACTGGCGGATCCAGGAATTTATCCTTCTCTCTCTCTTGTCCCATTAGAACGCGTATGATAGAAAAGGACAGATTAGGGGCAGTCACGTGATTTTCGCCCCCCTCTTCTATCCTTTGCTAACACATGCATTCTAATGGGAGAAGAGGGATAAGGACAATAACTATGATCCGCTAGGAATCTATCCTTCTCTCTCTTTTCCCATTAGAACGCGTATGATAGAAAAGGACAGATTAGGGGCAGTCACGTGATTTTCGCCCCCTCTTCTATCCTTTGCTAACACATGCATTCTAATGGGAGAAGAGGGATAAGGACAATAACTATGATCCGCTAGGAATCTATCCTTCTCTCTCTTTTCCCATTAGAACGCGTACGATAGAAAAGGACAGATTAGGGGCAATCACGTGATTTTCGCCTTATCTTCTATCCTTTTCTAACACATGCATTCTAATGGGAGAAAGGAGAGAAGGACAATAACTTGGATCTGCTAGTATTTATTCCCCTCCATCTCCTGTAAATGCCCAATTTCTATCCCTCAAAACCTGTAATACTTGCTTCGATATTACACTTAAAAAGGAGGAAGAAAAAGGATGATTATTCCTAAATTCTAATGATAATATTACCAAACGCACAATGATATATATCAACAGTGGAATTTGTACCTTGACCACCAATCTATAGCGTTTCTATCAAAATCTGGTCAATATACCAGAACTTACTTCAAATTTCCATGAATCATGATACCAGTTCTAGAATTCCGGCAACAGTATATACCAATACCAGAAATTTCCTCGCTTGACAATTTGACTTAGCGTTTTGCTTTTAGTTATATTTTCTTCTTCTTCTTCTTTCTTTTTCAGTGCACTCTCTATAGGAGATCTCATTTGAAATTTGGTCATTTTAATGGCGGAAACCAATCTAAAGTTGTACTCGGGTTCTTTTGGCCGTAGAAAAACTTCATTCAAGCTCAATAATTAATATCTATATAATGTGAAATATATAATTAATATTGTAGCTGATACTTTAATTTGAGCATTTTTGGCAGTGAATATGACTTATATTTAAGTCATTCATTGTGAAGTGGAAGGTTGAATCTTAATACTTTTCACTGAAAAGAAAAATTTCTGAATTCTAGTAATATTACCAGAAGCACAAAGATTTGTGAACCACAGAAAGTCTTAGTACTTTGACCAGTAAATTCTGGTGTTAATGCCAGAATATGGTTGTAGAACTAGAATTTTCTCAACATTTTCAAGAGCCATGGTACAAACACGAGAATTGTGGTAGGTAATTGTACCATCCTTTACATTGGTTCACATTTCGCCATGCATAGCCGTAGCCAGGATATTGTCTATCTCTCTCTTAGCCCATTTAAACGCAGGTGTTAGAGAAGGATGGATATAGGGGCTGTCACGTGACTTCAGCCCCTCTTTCTGTCCTTTTCTAACGCATGCGTTTAAATGGGCTAAGAGAGAGAAAGGAAATATCGTGGCTACGGCTATGTCGTCATGCCTCTGGTAATCCTTTTTTTCAGTGTTAAAATTTACGACGGTACTGAGGACCTTTAGAAAGTGGGAAAACTGATATAATGCCGTTTTTTGCGTATTTCAGGGAGAGGGAAAATGATTATTGACTTTATGTCTGTAAGAACTAGCAAGCATGGACTGGTGTGAGAGTAACTATGCAAATAATTGAAACAAACAGTTTGGAAAGTTTGTAAACAAAACAATTGAGATAACAACGATTCTTCAATTGGCATGGATGACTAGTAAATGAACCTCCAGACTCCACTTGATGCTTAATACGTTTACAGTCGATTTCTTCTCGGATAAATTTTATTTTACCAATAATCGTGGGAAATGAATCAGTCGTCCACAACAATAAATAAATCAATCGAAACCAGTTTGCGGCTTTTGAAAAATCACTTATCGCTCCCCCTTTTTCTCTCCATTTGAGCGCATGCAAAAATATCGATTTATCGATTTGCTGATTGATACGTGTAGTTCCCAACGAGCTACATAACTGTAATTGAGTGACGGTGACGCCCAGTTACAAGTATACTATATTGAGACAAGCTTGGATGGAGGGTTTGTTTTCATCTTATTTTTTAACCCTTAGTAAAAAAATCGTATAATTAATTAAAGTGAAACTGGTTTTGAATGAAAATGTAAGTAATTTAAAGTGGCTTCGGGGGGGGGGGGATTATATATATATTTTAAAACTAATCTCGCGTTTAAAAACTTTATTATAAATTTAACTAAGTCTGTTCTAACAAAAGTTTAGAGAATTTTAACGCTAAAATTAAAAAAACCAAAAACAAAAAAAGAACAAAAAAAAAAAAAAAAAAAACAAAAAAAAACGAAACAAATTGTAATGGGGCAGTTGCAAGGGTCTGAAATGTTAAGTTTTTTATGAAGAAAATGATAGAATTTGATGAGCTGAGAACAATGGTGCCTTTGGTTTTTCCCCAAGTGTCCCGGTTTTGGAGATACACACGTGTAAAGTCGTAAAAAATCGTGAGCGTATTGACGTCACTACGCGGAATTCCCATTTAAAACAATGTATTTTGGGCCAAATTCACAACTCCGGAACAATGGGAAACAATTAGAAACCAAAGACATCTTTGTTCTCAGCTCATCGAGTACTTTCATTTTCTTTTTAAAAAACACAACATTTCAGACCCTTGCAACTGCCCCATTAAAGTTGTGTGTGAAATTAATATTTAAACTATTTACTTACTCTTTAGAAAAAATATTGTAAAAATAGTTAATTAACCTATAGCATTATAGCTATCTGGACACAACATCTTCATATGTATAACTATAGCCAGGAGAAGACATTTTACGTGTAATTGTCATGAGTCAGTTTCTTTGTCGTGTAAAGCTTTCCGCAAAAGAAATAGTATTATCAATGTTTGTGTTCCGACAGCCACTCTCAAGCACTTGCATCGTCATTTCAAACCAGTTTCAAATGAGTCGAATTTCGCTTATATGAGGGGAGGTCGTTGCTCTCAAAACTTGCCCGATTATTATCGTTATATATATATTACAGTTTTAAATGGATTTGTAGCAACTTTATTATTATTTTTAAGGTGAAAAAATAAGTGGCAAAAAATATCCGGCCCTGCATGTAAATGTTAATAATTGCTTTTACTGTCAATGAGGGAGTGATTTACAAAAACGAATAACTGATCGGTCGTGGCATTGAAATGGTTAAACTTTGTTTTTGTTTTTGTCTTTTTTCGGTGAAAGGCTCTTCTATGGTTAAAGTGATTCCAGGCGAAACTTTTCCAGATTTCAATCCGATGGATAGCGCCACTAGTCGCTTTTCGGAAAAGTCGTGTTTTTGGCGTTTTAAACTGAAACCATTTAGATAAAACGCAAAACCCATCATCGTCAGCACCTGCAATTTTTTTTTGTAGATTTTTTAAGCCCAAAATGAGCAAAATTGGTTTAAAATTAAAGCCGTAAATTATGAAATTCGTTTCGCCATAAGCTTATAGGGAGTGAGAGTGATCGCGAGTGATAATAGGTCTATCTGCCTCACTCGCACTCATTGAGGATTTTCGTATTTCATAATTTCCGGCTTTATTTTTGAATTTTTTAGCTTGAAATTTTCAGGGTATCTTCCTGAAGTATGCTCGCAGGTGCTGACGTTCCTCAAATTTGTGTTTTTAGCGCGAATTCGTCAATTTTAGTCAAAAACCATTGACTTCTATGAGCAGCGCGACGTGACGTGCGGTGTCCACAGTTGGAACTAATCGACCCTGGAATCACCTTAACGATTATGGCTCGTTTGAAGTTCTCAACTTTAAATTGAAATGCTTTTCGTGAAATTTTGACGGGTGACAGGTGTTTTTCGTGATCACCTTGTCTTGAGATATCTCAACCTGTATACGTACATATATAGTGTATGTAGTCTTTGAGCTCAGCAGGTATTTGATTGTACTCATCATAACTTCCCGTCCCTGTTGGCGCTGTCCACATTACTCGCACAATGTAAGTATATGCGTTGCTCAAGCTTCTGCCAAGTGTTTTGTTTACTTAACCCCCCCCCCCTCCCCTCCCCCTCCCCCACCCGTCCATCGCGGCTGCGGGGCCGCGTCTACGGGTGACACAACAACGTCCGCCCGTCTGCCCGTTTGCCGTACGTGACGTGGCGAGAGCATGGAAACAATCGTAAACACATGATCTACCTTCATTTGTATTTCAGTCTTACTTTTATAAGGCTTATTTTTTTATCCGTTTTTGAAGGGATTCTTTTTTTGGTCGTTCTGTCGTTCGGACATTGATTCTAAAGTATCTTTGACTTTATTTTTTTTACTTTCTCACTATTAACAAAGTTAGAAATAGAAAAAGTATTGCAATGGTTCTGTTCAGTAGCGGCCCGTGAGATTTGGCAACCATGCATTTTTCCCACTTAAACTTAGGTAAAAAATCGATTCAAGCGGAGGCTGGCAGCCTCCTCGAGTTTCGATTGTTTTCCATGTATTTAAATGGGATAAAAACACTGTTGCCAAATCGCACGAGCCGCCACTGGTTCTGTTGCGTACTTTTGCTACATCAATATGACGCATTGTTTCTCACGTAAAATTCGCCGAAAATAACGATGCGCACATTAAAAACTTTCAAAATCCGCTCATTGACTCAGAAAATACCTTCCATTTCAAATAACCCGCGCTACACTAGACACTATATTGACGACTTGTAACTACATAGATGGAACCATCTCGTTTATGTAAACATGAACAGAACTTATAAACATTGGAATTTTTCGTTTAGATCCGCACATTTCTTATATTCTTTTGTAATCTTTGATAAACCGAAAAGACCAGACAGCAAATGCAGCCAATAGTTCATGTATTTAAAAGGGAATTCCAGCATTTTGTAGTTACGATGTTGTTTACTTATGCACGGTGGTTCCGTCTATGTAGTAGTATACCGGTGCAAATAGTGTCTAGTGTAGCGCAGGCTGTTTGAAATTGAAGTGATTTCCTGAGTTAATGAGTGGATTTTTAACGTTTTTAAGGTGCTGATCATTATTTTTGCCAAATTTTACATAAGAATCAAGGTTCTAAATTGTTCTAGCAAAAGTATGCAACAGACCCATTGCGCAGAGATGCTCAAGGTATTTTGTTTCGATACTTGGCCCAATGCGACTAAGTAAACCATGGTAGTTAAAAAATAATAGGCTCTTATCATGCCTAATACTATCCTAAAGAATAAACATCCATGAAGTTTCAATATTATTTAACCATACGTGCCTTGGAGGTGTAAATGCAAAAACTTTCATTGGCGTCTGTCTGACCGTCCGTAGCCATAAAATGTGAAACCCAGCATAAATTTTAAACTATTGATTCATTTGCATCAAAATTTTGCAGAGTTGTTGCTTTTAACAGTCTCCAGAGAGACTTTTTTTGTTTTTGTTTTTTAAATTTTAATTTTTAGGTTAGTTACGGATGAAAAATGGTGTTCAATGTTCATTGGATTCAATAGGAAAATTGGTCATGAAAAGGAAAAATTTAAATAGTTCAAAAATAAATCTTCGGATTTGGATAAAAATATCAAGGGGGGTCCCCCCAGAATATTAAAAGGGGGTCTAAAATTCTCCCCCAAATTTAATTTGATGTGAGGAAGTGTTCGTATAGGGTATTCCCTATACAGTTTATTTTAGAATGGGGGGCTTAGTAAATTTCTGGACATTTTCATTTTGGACTTTTCACTAAAGTGCAATGCAAACCATATAACGCTCTGCGTTCGTAATCACCATCGAGCAGAAGCGTGATCGAGGTTTGGGCTTGACTTCTCATGATTTAATGAGATGAGATGTCGGTTTTTTTTTGTCTGATAACAACTCGAAATTTTATGCGGAATGAACTAAGTGCACTATAAGGTGAACCCATGTCCATTGTCTAGTCGAGTTTTGAATTCGGGATTAGAAATAGCGCTCCCAACTAAATATAAATTTTACCTATAGTTATACAGTTAGCGAATTAAATAATGTCAGTCGATTCCTTAGATTTTGGTTCGGGGAGGCAAATCTGCGCAAATTTCACTAATAATTAGGCGGGTGAATTTAATTATTTTTTTCCGTGTTTGCTTACGTTTTACTGTTGAAAAATTGAAATACTTTGAAATTGATTGAAATTATTCACGGAGAAAAAAGTTTGATTGAAATGGAGTTATTGCACACTTTTGCTATAAGCGATTTAATAGTCGATAATGGCGTAAAAACCTCAAAAATAACGATGGCAGCACTAAAAACTTCCAAAATCCACTCCTAAACTCAATAAACGCAGTTATTTGCGGGAGCGTAATGGTGGCCGAAGGCACTAACAATGGGAGATTCCTATCTTAATTTCGTCACTCTTTCTATGCTGACAAGGATGATTCACAGAGTAATTAGTCATCAGAGTGATGATCCACATCCGATGAATGGTACCGCAACACCAAGTGACACCGGTGTCAAATGAAAGTAGTCTCTTATTGGTCACTTCTTGATGGAGTTTCAGAATTGTTAGATGGGAATCTCCCATTGTTAGTGCCTTCGGCCACCATTACGCTCCCGCAAATAACTGCGTTTATTTGAGTTTAGGAGTAGATTTTGGAAGTTTTTAGTGCTGCCATCGTTATTTTTGAGGTTTTTACGCCATAATCGACTATTAAATCGCTTATAGCAAAAGTGTGCAATAGCCCCATTGCGGAACGTAGGACGAAATTGGGGTAAAAGGAAATTCCCTTTAAAATAATAAGTATTCTTGTTGATTCAACCAGAATTCTTGTTGATCCAACGACTCTTTCTTGCGATTCTTCTAAATCATCAGAACGTTCAATTGGACCAATGATAATTCTGGTTGAATCAATAAGAATTCTTATTCTTTTAAAGGGAATTTCTTTTTACCCCAATTTCTTCCTACGTTCCGTGATTTCAATCAGAAATTTTTCTCCGTGTTAGTACGCGTAGAATACTCTTGAACAGAAAAAGAATGTCTGCATGAGTCACGCATGGACATGGACAGTTACAAAAAACATAGATTCGTGCATAATTTGTGGTATTATCATGCGTTTTCAAGACCTATCTTAATAATTCTGGACTAGACTCGTGAATCACATACAAGGCTAAGCCGCTGCGCCGCGTGCACTGTGGTATGGAATCTAAAAAAAAGTGACCAAAAATCGCTGAAAAAAAAGTAACATGTTCATTTTCGTCGTTTTAAGCTTAGTTTAAAACTTATCAGTGACATTTCTATAGGTTTAAATTACTTGTTAAAAGTGTTCTCTTGCTGTGATTGAAGTTGGGTTTGAAAGTTTATAAATAATTAATGATATTTATGCTTTCCGATTTTTGGCCAAATGTTGACGATCTTAACCCTTAACTGCAGATGAGCCCAGATCTGGAACAATTACTTTGAAGCCTTATCTAAAAGTATAGGGGACTTGAGTTGTACTGTCGCTGCATGGTGGGTCACATGTGGAACAGATACTAAACGAGTAAGAATTGTCGATTTGGTCCTAGATCGAGCGCGCAGCACAGGATATAGAACGTGCAGAGTGGTTGAAAATAGCTCACTGAAAATCTGATAGAGATTTTCCGATTTTCATTGTTATGTTTAAGAGTAACGCAGGGGTACCATATAAAACAACTATTGAAACTTACTAGCTTATTTTTTACTACTTTAATTTTTTTTTTTTTTTAGCCTGAAAACTTTATTTTCAGTTGCATGGCTACCTAAATGCGGATAAGGCCATATTTGGAACAGTTAATATTCAGGCTCTTTACCATTCAAATATAATGGAAATAATTTTTGTTATTTCCATTATATTGATGTGAAGGCTGATGTGAAGCTCTTGAGTGGAAGGTCCAGATATTATGACAACTTATTTGGCACTGCGGGTAAAATTTACAACAAGTTACCCAAGGAAATTAAATTGGAGACTAACAATATAGCCTATATGAGGAAAGTCAAAAACTTTGTTACGACTAAAGCCTTTTATTCACTGGAAGAATTCCTCTGTTAAACTTAACCTTCAACTAGTAACTCATGTGTAATCGCAGTTAGATCGCAGGGAAAATACATAGATGCATGTACAGTCTTCTGTGCATGCATCCATGTATTTTCCCAAATACTATGTAACCCAAAAAAAAAAAAAAAAAAAAAAAAAAAACTATGTAACCCAAATACTCTGTAACTTGGCTATTATTGTTAATATCATTGACCTGTACCTAGGGATGCGAACCGGAATCGGAACCGGAACCTAGAACCGGTAGAACCGAAATTATTCCAGGAACCGGAATCGGAACCTAGAACCGAAATTCATCCTGTCAAGGAACCGGAACCGGAACCTGGAACCGAAATTCATCTGATTAAAAAACCGGAACCGGAACCCCAGGTAAGGTTCCAAGAACCGAAAGTGTACAGCGGCTCCATTTCGGTTCTTATCAGCTGAGATTTTTTTCTCTCCTTCTCTATTCCTAACTTTTGCTGTACTATTTTGGAGTGACGCTTCGTTTCCATAGACCCGCGAATAAACCGCAAACTTCTTTTGAAGCAAAATCTTCAGTTCTGGAAAATGGCGGGTCGAAGAAAAGAAAATAATATAAGAAAATTCTATGAATATGATGAATTGAACGATACATCAACGTGTATATTGTGCAAAGCAAAAATAAATTATCATGTCCCCGTTGCGCAGCCGTTTAACTCCTGAGCTACTTGAGAGCATACTTCTTGTAAGGTCTTATAGAAATTAATTAACCACCTCATTAACTTTTTCCATGACATTCTCGGAGAAAAAAGACTGGTACAATTTATCATCATGGTAGCTGATTTTGACCTCAACAAAAAATGATGGTAAATTTCACCAGAATCAACTATCATGATGGTAAATTGTACCTAATTTTATTTTCTGACAAATAAAAATGATCAAAAATACATATTTTTGTCAAGAGATTGAATTTCTTCTATTTTCCTATTTTTTTTCTTCACTATCATCCGTATCATTAAAAATATTAAAGAACCGATAAAGAACCGGTTCCAGAACCGAAACCGGAACCGGAACCTAAAATCATGGATGCCATGGAACCGGAACCGGAACCGGAACCGAAATTCATCCTGTCAAGGAACCGGAACCAGAACCTGGAACCGGAATTCGTGCTCTCAAGGAACCGGAACCGGAACAGGTTCTAAAATTAATTTCGGTTCTCATCCCTACCTGTACCATACAGTTTTCCTGTCCTATGTACCAAAGTGTGATAAATAAAAAAAAAAAAAAAAAATGGAAAGAATTTTTTCACTATTTTTCCCTGTCTCAAGGATCAAAATTGTACTGAAAAAAAAAAAAAAAAAAAAAAAAAAAAAAAAAAAAAAAAAAAAAAAAATATATTTTATTGAAAACAAAAAAATCATGCAGTAAAGGGTTAAGACTATTGTGCTATTGTGCGCCGGTCAATGCTAGAAATCGCCTTCTCGCTTCTTTCCAATCCACGCGGGGTCAGTTTTGTTTACCGCGTATTTTGTTCAAAACGCACCGAGCATCAAGGCTGTCAGATGCCGGAGAAATATTCGCCCATTTTAACATTCAACTACAGTTTGAAGCAGGCGAATCTTTCCTTGTAATCTAGCAACTGCGCGCTGCGCTGCTGAGCTGACTCGAGCAACGAGTTATAGTGATAGAGAGGATTTGTGGGACGTGATATTGAAACTTCAAGGAGGTAGCCATGGTGGAAATCTCTTCTCTTATGGACATTTTCACAAAGGCTCGGTTTGTTTTTTGCCTCACTTTTTTTAACCTTTAAATGGGGCTCTTGCAAACTTTTGCTATGAGGAAATAAATAGTCCAATCTGATGTGAAGACCAGCGAAAATCACGAAAATCACACTTAGGAAGTCTAATATTCAGTAATATACTCACATAACTGCTATAACGGCAAGATCGTAATGGCGCTTCAGCGCAGGTATCATGAGAGACTCCTGTCTATTATGTCATTCTCTCTATGGAGACACAGAGATATGTCTCAATTTTATTTAGATAGGAATCTCCTATGATACCTGCGTCTCTCCGCCATTGAGTCCGATTCTGAGAGTAAATTTCATGATTTTTTAGTGTACTCATCGTCATTTTTCCAGGTTTTTATGCAAGAATCAACTCCTCAATCCCATACAGCTCAAAAGTTTGCAAGAGCCCCATTCTTAAAAAAATTGTGACAAATATATTTGAAATTGGATATAAACACTGAAATCAACCGCACAATGTCGTCAAGGTTAACCATATGTCAAAAGTCCCTTTTTGAATTACGTTCAAAGTTTAAATAGATTTTCATGTACGATTTGACATTTTGTAATCAACCGTTATAGTATTCTTGATAAAACTCGAGCGGCTTTCAAGTCGTATTCCTGAAGAACTTTTTCAGTTCGCAACTATTCTCCTTCTCAGTCTCTTTAAAAATCTCAGCGAATGCCAGGTATGGAAGTAGACTCGGTTGTCGTCAACAAATATTTTCCAATTCCAAATGCCTATGCCGAGTATGCAGCTCTCAAGTGCAAAATTCACTGGCGCTGGCGTCACAACGCTGAAAAGCCTCTAAGAACTGTTCTCATTCCAAACGAGAACGTCAAAGTTGCAATTTTATTATATCTTAGTCAAATTGTTTCACTTTAAAAGTACCTGATGCCTGGCACTATAGCCATGCATCACATTTTTTCCGCTGACTACTGTAAGTTTACTTAAAAAGCTTATCATACCAGTTTTAAAGTTTTGAGTGTTGAACAAACACATTTGTACTTATGTACATACATCTTTATCTATTCATTAATTTGCAGTGTTTATCTCCCCCTTCCCCTATTTTTGCGGGGTTTTATTATTTTATTTGATAGTTATAAATAGCTTGATGCATGATGTGATTTAAAAAAAAAAAAAAAAAAAAAAAAAAAAAAAATCAAAGAAATAATGATCAGGCAGTCTAAAAATAGAGATTAAAAAAGTTCATAAAATGCAGAAATTTCGGCGAAACTGTTAAAGCTCCGATTCGAAGACATATCTTTAAATGAAAATAAAAACTTAGACCATGCCATAGAGGTTCTTTCAGAATTGTAGGTACGCCTAGACGGATAACCTTTGGACTTTTTCAACATTATTTCTCATGTTACAAAACAAAAATTAACAAAAATGAATTTGAGTGTAGGCTTTTTGTTGAGGATCGTTTTAAAATGAAAAGTCTTAAGTCAGAGGCAAGTGTTGTTTTTATTTGAAGGAATGAAAATAGAGGGTTTTAGTAATGGCGGCATCCGATGATGAGCGGTCCAAACAAAGACAAACTGTCTCTCTCGCTCTCACGTAACCCCCGTGTACTGTCATCTCACTCTAATTTCAAAAATCGTACATAGAGACATCTTTCGTGAAATTTTTTGGCTGACATGAATTCCTGGAGGCATTTTAATGCAATTTTGATTAAAAAAAAAAAAAAAAAAAAAAAAAAAAAAAAAAAAAAAAAAAAAAGTGTCGTTAAACAAGGCCCTGTATACAAATTTTGAAACTAGAAAGAGATGGATATACATGGGGGTCATGCACGGGAGAGGAAGTGAGATAGTTTGGAACTTTACGCGAGTTTTATCACATCGGATTGCGACCGATGAGTGCGTTGTTGTGGTTGTTGGCTATCCGTTGACTTTGCACTAAAACCGCCTATTAAAAGTTCGCCAAAGACTATGGGCTAGGTGCGCCTACACTTCTAAAACGAGCTGTGAGACGGATTGCAATTTTTCATTTGCAGTTTTGCTTTGTAGAGGTGATGTTTTAGGCCAAACCCTAAATGTGGTCGGACTTTGCATATGGTGTTCGCGCGCGGATGTTTACCGCGAAAAAGAAAAAGAAACCCGAGGGCGTGTTTTTATTTGTTTATGATTTTTTTCCTCGTATCTCTCATCGTGCATGGTTCGCACTCGAGAACGATCGCTCGCCCCTCTCCTCATTCCCCCGTTCTGTACAGAGGAACCCATTGCAATTATGTACCAAGCCGGGAGAACGGCCTGCGATCTGAAAGGACTGTAAATATCGCTCCATGTAAATACTTTCATTAAGAGCAAGCGTCGTTTCATTATTTTCCACCAAGGTCGTAGTCAACGTTGCCTATTTTGCCCCTCACAGAATGTGTCTCTTTTTTTTTCTTTTTAGAATTTTACGCTGTTTATTTCTTTAAAAGATTATTTTTTTTTACACGTTTTCTGCTTCTATGAACCTGTTTTTCATGTTTCGTTGCCAGAACCAAAGTTAATTTGACTCTCCTCAGTAACCGGTTCAAAGCAAGCTAGGCGTGTTTTAAAATTCTTTAAAAAAAAAAAAAAATCTCAGAAATGCAACTGTTACTTCTGAAAGAACCCTTTGTTATTTGTTTGTATTCATTAGGTATTGAGATAAATTGTTTGACAGTTATATGATCCCTATTAATATATTTATATATTTATAACCATCTAAAGTCAAAATTCCTGTTTTTAATTTTTTTTAAATTTTTTTTTTTAATTTTTATTTTAACATAAGTATCCATGAGTAACCTTTATAATGCTATACCTATAGCGGGAAACTTAATTTAGGTCACCATAGCAACGGCCAAGTCTTAGAATCCTCGATCATCAGAGTCGTTCATAGACAATACACAGTTTCTATACTATCGGTGTTACAAAAAGAGTAAATATTCAGCTCGCTGGTCAGTCTACATATACAGCGAGTTGGTGGTGATTGATTGCATTCCTCATTCAAAAGTAATCTGTCGGAAACTTTTTTTTTTTTTTTATTTTAATTACCGCGGTTAGTAATTAACTTCTTTGATTTACTCTCGATGCACAGGTACGCGAGATTGCACACGTGATACTCATATCTCGCGTTATTACTGTGACTGCGTACCGTACGGGCATGACTTACTGCCCAGGGACCAAATAATGTTAGGTCCCGAGCATTGAATTGCGTTCATCTTGCGTGTGGTTTCGACCAATCAGAAAGCTTACGCACGGTCGTGTGACCGTGCGTAAATTATACACTCGGGACCGAACATTATTTGGTCCCATAGGGATTAAATAATGTTGGGTCCCGAGCGTGACTTACGCACGGTCATCGACCGTGCGAGCTCTCTGATTGGTCGAAACCGCACCCAAGATGCACTCAATGGGGCTATTGCACACTTTTTCTATAAGCGATTTAATAGTCGAATATGGCGTAAAAACCTCAAAAAATAACGATGGCGGCACTAAAAACTTCTAAAATCCACTCCTAAACTCAACAAACGCAGTTATTTGCGGGAGCGTAATGGTGGCCGAAGGCACTAACAATGGGAGATTCCCATCTAACAATTCTGAAACTCCATCAAGAAGTGACCAATAAGAGACTACTTTCATTTGACACCAGAGTCACTAGGTGTTGCGGCACCATTCATCGGATGTGGATCATCACTCTGATGAGTAATTACTCTGTGAATCATCCTTGTCAACATAGAAAGAGTGACGAAATTAAGATAGGAATCTCCCGTTGTTAGTGCCTCCGGCCACCATTACGCTCGCGCAAATAACTGCGTTTATTGAGTTTAGGAGTGGATTTTGGAAGTTTTTAGTACCGCCATCGTTATTTGTTGAGGTTTTTACGCCATAATCGACTATTAAATCGCTTATAGAAAAAGTGTGCAATATAGCCCCATTCTATGCTCGGGACCGAACATTATTTGGTCCCTGCACTTTATATAGTGTTTTGACTGCAGCTGAGTGTTGACACACGACACACGTGGACACGTGTGGCGTGTGCTTTGTGCGGAACAAGTTCCGGCGGCGCGGCGCGGCGCGGCGGTCGACCAATGACGCACGCCGCCGTGAAACGAGGCTTAAATTAACTTGTCAGAATCTTGCACTCGGCGGTATACAACTTTACAAGTGGAACACGCGCAGAGGGAGGGGTTGGAGCCATGGGAGCCTCGTTTAAAGCTCATATGTACCGTTACCACGAGATAATTAACCCGATGGTCCCGCTCCCGATGCACTTGCTCACCCGCACAATATATGTCGCAGACAAATAGCAATCCTAGGAAAATAAAAATCGGCTTGCTATTTGCCTAGGCAGACAAGCCGGTACTCTGATCATCTTAACAAATAATCATACTATTAAGCTCTTAAAAACTTTTGCTGTAGGTAATTGAAGAGTTGATTCTTGCATAAAACCGTGTAAAAGTGACGATGAGTACACTGAAAATTCACGAAATTCACTCTCAGAATCGGGCTTAATGGCGGAGAGACGCAGGTATGACGGGAGATTCCTTTCTAAATTGAGACATATCTATGTGTTTACGAAGAGAAAGTGACGTAATAGACAGGACTCTTCCACGATACCTGCGTAGAACCGCCATGACAAACTTGCCGTTATAGCAGTTATGTGAGTTTATTACTGAATTTTAGACTTTCTTAGTGTGATTTTCGTGATCTCCGCTGGTCTTTACACAAGAATGGTTTATTAATTTGCTTATAGCAAAAGTTTGCAAGAGCCCCATTACTGTGCCTTGAAAATTTATCGGATCAAAGTTTACTTTGGCTCGTTCAAAAGTTAAGCTCCTGAGATATGCAACAGTAGCCATAGATTAGTTTTTTCTCTCATCCCGTCTCTTGTTCTGACTTTGTAAAATATAGCGTTATCTCAAGATTTTTGCAAGTGTTTGTCACGCATCCGCGGTGCGATTACCGCATAATTGTGGAAATTGAACGCGTAACGCATTGAAAATAAGGAAAAGCATCCGAAATCACACGATGGAAAAAGACACTGGGTGAGAGATAGAGACTGATTTCCTGGATGCGCCACTTAAGGGTGCAATTTACATACGTATACAGTCGTACACTCATGCTCTATACCAGCATCTCCTTTTGAAGATAACATCAGCACTTTCAACATCACCAGACAAAAGAAATGACTTGAAATTTGTCACAGTTCTGTTTTTAGAATTCCGAGAAATCTCGGCGCAGACAAATTTTCGTTTATCATGTCTCGCGGAATCATTAAAAGGAAATATTTTTATCTGATTCGTATTAACATGACAAATTATTCACCGAGCAAATTCGCACGTGGCATCGGTTTAATACCCTCTCGTGCTGTATTTTTAAAGGGGATTGTGAGTAGCATTGTATTGCAAAAGCGCTTGATTAAAAGATGCAGTCCATCCTCTTTCTTCTTTGAAACAGCGAGAGAAAAATAAACAGGGGGGGGGGGGGGGTTGTTGGAAAATATAATTTATATTTCTCGCAATCAGTGTCTGAGGTGTCAGATTCTATACGTCGTCGGTCCTATTCAATACTCTCTCGTTGCATCGTATTCCATATAGGCGTCTACAGGAATTTTCCCTTCCATTAGAACGTCTGCGTTAGAAAAGAACGGGGATAGGGGCGAAAGGCATGCGAAGACCCCCTCTGCTATCCTTTTCTAACACATGTGTTCAAATGGCCGGAGAGAGAGAGAGAGAGAGAGAGAGAGAGAGAGAGAGAGAGAGAGAGAGAGAGAGAGAGAGAGAGAGAGAGAGAGAGAGAGAGAGAGAGAGAGAGAGAGAGAGAGAGAGAGAGAGAGAGAGAGAGAGAGAGAGAGAGAGAGAGAGAGAAATTTCTCTATCCTCCCTTGGTATTCCTCAGCTGCCACACTGTTAGGTGCATAAGTAGTTTATGTTGCATTTTTCAATGGGGCTCTTGCAAACTTTTGCTATAAGCAAATAAATGGTCCAATCTGATGTAATGACCAGCGAAAAGTGGAAAAGTCACGAAAATCTCAAAAATCACACCGAAAAAGTCTACAATTCTGTCATTAACTCACAAAACTGCTTTTACGGCAAGATCGTAATGGCGCTTCAACGCAGGTATCATGGGAGATTCCTGTCTAATCTGTCACTTTCTTTTTGGAAATAACACAGAGATTTGTCTCATTTTAGATAGGAATCTCCCATGATACCTGCTTTGAACCGCCACTATGCCCGATTCTGAGATTGAATTTCGTGATTTTTTCAGCAAACTCGCGTCATTTTTAAAGGATTTTATGCAAGAATCCACTCTTCATTCCCATATAGCAAAAGTTTGCAAGAGCCCCATTCACCGTTTATTCCACTAGTTGATATTAAGATTACATAGTTCAGTTCAGTGTATGCGACTGTGTCACTGCGTCAAATGTACTACAAGAATTGTCATCTCTGTCACAGTGTTGCCAGATTTGGCAAATAATGTACACATTTTTACATTAAGTCTTGTGGGAAATTTGTATATAATTCACCAAATCTGGCAACCCTGCTCGGGCGTATTCGTGTCCGGCATCGAAGATCGAAGTTAGTACGAGAATCCAGCCGCGTCGTCACTGACGCACACCGGGTCGAAACTTGAACTTTCCTGGATGATTTTTTCCTTGAATTTTCCTTGATGATTTTTTTCCTTGAATTCCTATACAAGTTTTAAATCATAACCTTCTAAACCTAACCGACTATTAGCTTCATGATCAATAGGTTCAATTCATAGTTTTCTTCGGATTTAGTTGCATATATTCTCTATTTTGTCACTGACGTCCGAAATATTGTATAATAATACCCACTGTGCGACATTTCGTTGCATTGCATCGTGCATTGTGAGCGTCTTGTCGTGCCATGCCGTGACGTTATTTGAAAAGTGAGAGTGCGTTTGCGAATGAATGCGCAAATTGTATTGTGTGTTTGCCCTTTACACTGTTGCTAGATCTACGCTGGAGAAAGAACGCAAACAAAGAAAAAAAAAGGTTATCAGAAGTACAACGATTACGTTAATCGAGAAAATTCCTGATATTTTAAACCTAGTTTTTACAAACTTGAAGGAAATTCTATAGTGATTTGAGCAGATTCTGAAATATAAACACCAGAATTCGGTGGTGAAAATACCAGAAATTCCTAGGTTGACATATCGTTGTGCTTCTGTTAGTATCTACCATTAGAATTTTGGATTTTTTATTTTCCTTTCTCGTTTTCGAGACTACGTAAGAGGTGGAAGAAGCCTAGAAGAAGTGGCAATTTTAATTTCGAATCCTTGGGATCGGGTTATGGATCGTTACTGGACCAAATAGTATCCAAAGTGACATAGGGCTGCATCAGTGGTGTAGAGTGCATTTTGGCAATGCTGTATTTCGTTTCTTTAACCCTCTCAATACCACGCTCGAGTATATTCGTTTTTGTGATTAGATCTGCCTCACACAACGTCAGTTTTTTTTATTCAAATTAAGTGCGCATCCAGAGTGTTTTATTTTGAAAAATAATGTCTGCTGGAGCGCCTTCAATTAAGATTGTATGCAAAATCAGCTCCGCTGTGTAGGAACATTTAACTACCCACTCAATTTGAGCGAGCGGACATTGCATTGATTTGTCGTCGTAACCTGGCAGTTAAAAGGGTCAAACCCATGCGAAATATCGATTCAACGGATTTATCTATCTGACGAGCGTTTAATAGTTCGAGCTTTTTTATGCGTTTAGACTAAATGCTGCGTTGTTAGACAGCACGTATGACGCGCCACTGCTGGACCGAACAGTATATCTAGAGTCCCTCTATGTAGAGAGTTAAGACAAGAGAAATCATGGGCGCCGCCATTGGATGCGATTTTGCACATTTGTTTACATTCTGAGGCCGTTGTTGTGTTTTGCTCCGCAGCAAAGATTACAGTTCCGCTAAGTTTGAAACGATGTAATCTTTCCCTGCATTTGTTGATCGACATGTATTAACGCTTGTTAATGATTCTTTTGAGATTTATGGACATTCTTGTGGTGCATTATGATTAAAATTAACAGGTTCGTCACAAATTAACTATTTTATCTGTAAAAGACCGTTGGTAAACAAAACAAAAGTGCAAAATCGCATCCAATGGCGGCGTCCGTAGAGCCTAAAATTCATCGACCCATCAGAAGTTGACTACCCTCTTGTCTTAACTCTCTACATATATAGGGACTCTAAGTATATCGAGTGGCAGAGCCAGGATAGGTATTGTCTTTCTCTCGCTTTGCCCATTTAAATGCATGGACGCAGAAACAGGAGCTGAAGTCACGTGATAGCCATTATACATCCATCCTTTTCTAACAAATGCGTTTAAATAGGCTGAGAGAGAAAGACAGATATCCTGGCTACGGCTATGTCGAGCGCACGCGGTTTCGTTTGCTTCCCTTGAATTTAGGAATGAATTTTAGTTTTGTTAAAAGTCAATTTTGAATCTTTACCTTAATTTTACTTTTATTAGAGCTTCAGTTCCAGTCTCAGCTGTTCAAATTTTTAATTCAATTCCTACGGAGCTAAAATCTTTATTTAATAAAAATGAGGAGTTTGATAATTTTTTTTTTGGACAGTTAAGATTATTTGTTATGAAAAAATCCCTTTACACTGTGTTGGACTAACACTTAAAACTTGAATTTAAAAGGAAATTTATATGTATTGTATTTTTAGAACCATCATTATTATTTTGTATCTGTTTAGTTTTTTCCTGACGTGGATTCAAAGCTAATTGGCTCTTATGTACACAATTAAATAAATAAATAAATAAATAAACAAATAAATAAATAAATAAATAAATAAATAAACAAATAAACAAATAAATAAATAAATAAATAAATAAATAAATAAATAAATAAATAAACAAATAAATAAATAAATAAATAAATAAACAAACAAACAAACAAACAAACAAACAAACAAACAAACAAACAAACAAACAAACAAACAAACAAACAAACAAACAAACAAACAAACAAACAAACAAACAAACAAATAAATAAATAAAAAAAATGAATAAATAAATAAATAAATAAATAAATTTAATTTCACATCAGCATCAATCAGTGGCGGATCGTGCTATTTGGTAATCATGTATTTTTGCCACTTGAACCTATAGGAAAAATCATCGATTTCTCAGGGATTCAGCGAATCTCCCATGAAGATCGATTATTTTACGTAAGTTTAAATTAATTGACAGAATTTTACACCTCTGAAATGATGCTCGTATAAATTGCGACAGAACAAGTTCGCAACAGATTCTTTGTGGCCATTGTGGCAAACCTCTATATGCTTGCGCTAGACACGTGCAATGTGCATTATGTTCTTCTCAGCTATGTTTGAGGTCACTAACACCCGTGACGCGAACAATACAAGCTTCCAACGCCCGTTAAGTGATTTTTGTTGCCCGATAAGCTGGTTTGTACGCGATTGCAGGGAAAATTCGCCTAACTTTCATTAGGGTTAGCGTGAATCAGGTGACTGCAACGTCTGGCAGGCTGTCGAGTTAATAAGTGTCTTGTTCTTAGCAAGAACTGTGACTCATGAGTAATGAGGCTTTGTCTATTGTGTTTTGCATTGTATTTCGCGCGGTTCCCGTCTCAACATTTTATGACGGTTTTCTTAATGTTCTTTTTTTTTTTTCACTGTAAAGTGCTCTTTTGTATGTTCACTATTTAACCAGGGCTGTCGTTTTGCGTATAATCAATACTGTTTTTCTATTCACCGATGATTCCACCGGTTGAGAAAAGATTACACAATTCAGTTCAGTGTATGACTGTAATGCACGAAAATACTCTGATCTGTAATCTTTCCTTAATCAGTGGAAACTCCGTTGATTAATTAAAATATCCGCAAGTTTTATAAAGTCATCGACGATTCCACCGGTTGAGGAAAGATTACAGATGCGAGTATTTTAGTTTATCACAGTCATGTACTGAACTGAACTGTGTAATCTTTTCTCAACCGGTGGAATCATCGGTGAATTGAAAAATAGCATTGATTATACGCTAAACGGCAGCCCTGTATTTAACGCAGTTATTTTTACGCTTTATTTTAAATTTAAAACGCCGAATAAATTAGGTTTTAATCGCAGTGATTACTTTTGAGTAATTCCAAGTATTGCGGACCAGTTATGTTTGAGTCATCCATGGACGCACCCGGGGGGGGGGCAAGGGGGCCAAGCCCCCCCCCCCATAGGAAGAAAAATAGGAAGAAAGGAAAGGAAAAAAGGAGGAAAGGAAAGAAAAAAAAGGAGAAAAGGAAAGGAAAAAATGAGGAAAAGAGAAAGAGAGAAGAGGAAAAGAGGATGAGATAAAAAGGAAATATGGGAAAGGAAATGAGTTCAAAAAAAGTATCAATGTCATGAAAGATGAAACATATTTTTCCTTGGAGGAACACATCTTTCCCGACAGCAATGTCCTTAATTGTTAATTTCCCTCGATCTTCTTCTGAAATCTAGATTTCCTGAAGACTCTGTCTTTCTATCAGCATGATGAAGATATTTCCGATAATTCCGATTTTTAAGATATTTTAGCATAGTCTCGGAAAATCTCATTTTTCTCGAGAGTTGATTCATTATAGTTTCTGAATAGAAGTAGCCTAATTTTGCGTCTAAGAAGAGCTAAATTTTCAAAATTTTCCGGGGGAGGACCCCCAGACACCCCAATATGAAATGACAACTCCCCCCCCCCCCCCAATACAGAAATCCTGGGTGCGCCCATGGAGTCATCTCGATTATTTATAATTTGCACGGAGAAAAAGTTCTCCTTAAATTGGTCAGAGCTCAAATAACAAGTTCCCGTAAAGACATTTGATGGACATTTTGATCAGATTTCTGGTTTTGATAACCGAAGTGCTGGCTTTTTAACCAGAAATTATGTTCTTTTTGACCCGGATATAATCTCGCATTTTTTTACCGGAATAATCTGGTGAAAAGCAAGTCAGTATTTATGACCGCAAAGACCGTATAATTTAGGTTAAAAATACCAAACTTCTTGTGAAACACGTCAGCATTTCTTTTCGGGAACGTTTGATAAGAAACATGGTATTTTTAAGAAGAATTTTTATCCACGTGTGTGAAAGGTTTGGACTTCCTCATTTTTTCTCCTGAACTTATATCACTCTTTTTTCTCTCGCAGTCAGTATAAAAAAAAGAATAAGAAAAAAAAGAAGGGAAAAATTGTTTTAATCTCTACTTGCCCCAGAATTTTTTTCTGTATATTCAACAAGAAAAGGTGTAGCATATGTCTAAATCAGTCCCGTAGCGTGCAATTTGGCAACGGTGCACTGTGTCCATTAAACCCATGTAAAATGTCGAATGCAAAGGTGTTCACCGAACACCCTATAGTTCGATCTTTTTAATGGGTTTAAATTGACACATTACAACGTTGCCAAATTGCACGCTGCGCCACTTGGTGGAAATTTTGGTACTGTGGCCGCAATCTGATACTAACACCAACATTTTCTGGTAAAAGCACCAGACTCTCCGTGGTTCACATCTCGTTGTATACTTCT
>VMOF01000388.1:75013315-75033415 GCA_011764245.1 Trialeurodes vaporariorum
ATAATTATTTTTCATTTATGGGAGAAAAAGAGCACATTGTGAAGGCCAAAGCAGACAAGGAAACCACAATCAAAGAACATATTGACATTGATTTAAAGAGATGAAAGAATGCTGCCTGATTGGACTGATGAAAGAGAGCTCATTTCAGAAGTATGGGCGGTGCTCACCGATAATCTTCGGCAAATTTTAAATTTTCATTCCTCCATAAAAAATGAAAAAGTATTACCTGCAACAGTCATTGTTTCTTCTTCAAGCACTCCTCAAAGAAAGGCTAATTCTGAAAGTCATTGTCATTCATGTTTATCGTGTAATATATGAGAAATAGCTTAGGGCAATTCCACAAATTTTTGGTCTAGGTATGCCAACACTTCTGAAATGACCTCCCCCTTGCTGCCTTTCAGAGGCGTATTTAAAGATAAGAATAATTCCTTTTAATTTAATTTTAACAAGGCATTTTAAAAGAAAATATTGATTTGTCTTTTTAGTCTCCTGACAGTGAAGCAACAGCATCAGCACCGTCCATCAACTTAGAAGACTACGAACTAGAAGGTTTGTATTGTCTCTCTATTTAATTTAAAAAAAGATGAGCCAAGAAAGGTCACTATCTACTAAATTAAAGCAGATATCAATGGGTGGGTTATCAGTAGTAAGAATTAATAGCCGATTGCATTAGTCGAGAGTAAGAAGAATGTAAAATGATTTCATTGAGTGGCTAAGCTGCTTGACAAGCAGAAATGTTTGAAGAGCGAAGAAAAAAAAGCCTGAGAAAAGATTTTACAGATTTACAATTTCTTTTCATTTAATTGCTTCTAAAAAAAAATATAATTGTCAGCTCATTCTTCTTTAAGAGAATAAGTCAACCAGCAAATGTTTCTCCAGAAGTACAAGGGAAAATTGAACATGGAGCTGTATAAAGTTAACAAAGGATAACTGTATCTACAAGTGCAAACTCTACAACTAAAAACACTACTATCATACATTTTAAGAGTAAAATATTGATGGCCGGCTTGAATATCCACGTGGGAGAGGAAATTCCCGTTTGGGAATGTTCACACAGAATTAATTCCCAGGAGCTTAAAAACACTGATTACGATACATAGGGACGGCTGATACCTGTCAAATAATCTTACGAGTAGGTTTGCGCCTTACATGAAATATGAGCAAATGAAACACTATAACAGCAGAGGCTTGGCGTGCAATTTGGCAACGATGCAATGAGTCCATTGAAATCCATTAAAAAGATCGAGCTATAGGGTGTTCGGTGAACACCTTCGCATTCTATCTTTAACAAGGGTTTTAACGGACTCTATACAACGTTGTCAAATTGCAAGCCATGCCACTGTCTAACAGGCATCCTGTATGTTTGGGAAAATATTTCCAGTCAAGCATGTTTATAATTATTTGTGAACAATGTTGCAGAGGATGACGAAATTCTCATTGTAAATGACATCCCGACTATTCCCTGCAGCTCTGCAGAACAGGGCACACCAGAAACTGGGTCTACACCGAAGCAAGATGAGCCACCAGTAAAACGTATGTATGCATTCAATCTAACATTACCTACTTTAAGCAGTCGTAAGAAACACCGCAAAGGAAAGGAATGCGGGAGTGTAGCACATTCCACTATCCATGTAACAAACAGGCAAAAGCCCAAAGCGGTGTTGACCATTTATCAATCACATGAAGAATTTTGAACTGCCATTAATTATTTAAATCCTCAGATTGATTTTGCTTCTGACATTCAGCAGCATATTCAAAATGAAGCAAAAAATATTCTGCTAGTTCACAAATTTGTGTCCTTCCTTTGCAAAGTTTTAGAGAAAGTGGGAGATAATTTTGAAGTGTCGGATTAAATTTTCACCTCTTCAGGAAATAGGTGATAATTTAGGGTGCAGAGCTGTCCATGTAGACACATTGTTACTGTCCCAAAGATTAATCTGACAATCAAAACAGTTTCATGCACGCGTTCAAAACAGGAGAAGTCGCTCATAGTTTTTCAGCATTTGAAATTACTTTTTGGTAGTGAGGTCAATAGTTCGCTAACCATTATGTTATCAAAAACAAGCTCATGAGATGTATTTATTACTATGCCCTCAAATGAGCTACATGGATAACATTCAGCAAGATTTTGGTAAGGCGCTTGACTCCGTAGGCAAATAACTTGCATGACACACACTCATGTAGAATCGGTGTAGTGCACAGTACTTTGCTACACATTCCCACTGATATAAACAAAACATTGATGTGTAAACACTTATGGTGCGCCAACTTTGATGCCACAGACCACTGCAAAATTTATAGTCCTGGAGTACGGTGATTGTAAAGCATTGAATCCATTCCATGATCAAGTATGTGTTACCACGGTGCGTCATGTCATACGTTAGTCTTCTCGCCTCGAAACCTATCTCTTTCCTTGATGAAATTGAGAGAAAGTCTTTGAGGCTCTCAGAGCATCATCACTCAGTGTAAAGCTACGTCTCGAGGTTAGGAGGCTGCAGTGACATGTTCTGATAGGATGATATACACTCGCTCATCAAATAAATATGGAGTCAAGTCCGATCCGATGAGAACAATGATTCCTAATCACCCTACAGCTACAGGTGGTGTCAGCATTATTCCTTCAGTTCATTATGGGTGCGTGGCAAGTCCATCACCCTCTTGTCTTTTCAGGCATTGAAATCTGCCTGTTATGCCTACATAACGGCTGCCTGCAGTACACTAATTGAATTTTTCTAGGCTAGACCTACACATGTGCTTAGGATGCATGAAACCTTTGCATTCTATAAAGTATTGAGGAAGCTAAAAATTAGGACAGTTATGATGGAAATGTCTTGAGAGGTCCACCATGACGATCATTTCAAGCCGGTAAGCAATGCAAAATAATAATCAGAGGAGGGAGTACTCAAGACTGGTTATACGCTGCTTCATCCTGTTTTTTTCGTTCGCTCAATTGTTGTCCTTTTTTTCGTCCTATCAAATTTGGTCATTCATAATTCGTTCAATCAATTCTCGTCCTGTAGAACAATTGGTCTTTTCATTATTTTGTCCTCGACTGCAACGTCCATGAGTTTTTAATCCGATTATTTTTTTGTCCAAAGTATGTCTTTTGTCCTGTAATTTTAGTCCAATTTTTTTCATCCTTACAAAAAGAAGTTGGTTTCGTCGAATGCTCATTTGTGTTGACTTACTCGTAAAATGAAATGAAGTAGAATTTCGGAGAAAACAAATGGCAATTATATTACTTGGAGACCACGAGAAATTCAGATTTAAAGTCTTGCTGTATTTTTCTGGTAATGTGGTACTTACTTAATCTTGAAAATGTTGAAATTGTTTCTTTACAAACATTGAATAAAATAGCAAATTCCAATTCAATATGTTCTCTGGTATTGAAATGTAATATGTACTTATAAAATTAACCTGTAAACCAATGGAAACAAACAGAAACGTGCAATGGACGAACCAAGCTTTTTTTTTAGGCCAAATAAGTAATATAACAGGACAAAAGACAGGCTTTGGACCTAAAAATAATAGGACTGAAAACTCATGGACTTTATAGTAGAGGACGAAAATAATAAGTGAAGCAATTGTTCTAATGCACGAAAATTGATAAGGACTAAATGAATTATGAAGGACTAAATTTCGCGGACGAATGAAAAAAGGACTAAAAAAAATTGGACAAAGAAAGAGGATGAACAGCTTTGTAACCCTCAAGACCTGTCTATAGCTTGCACCAGTATTCAAATGAAAGTATGGCAGACAGGCGAGTTAAGGTGACATCTTTAGAGTTAGGAGAAACCTTGGCATCCTGGCTTCGAGTCAATTTTCTCGCCCATTCTTTCAGCAACTTCATTCAATCTAGAATATAATAATTAAGCCTTTCTCATTTGGTTGCAGGCTTGAAGAAACACGAGCTTCTGGCAGAATCCAAAGAAAAGTACACAAGAGAGTGTGGGAGGCTTGCGGATGCAGTCGAGGTATCTTATTTTTTCTCTGCAAGTGTATCCTTTTTAAGATTCTGTAACTAAGATAAAGTCTTAGACACTGAGTATTGAAGTTACAAAGGTCTTCGAATTATACCGGTTTTCCCACTTTCTTTTAATTGTATGCTCTTTTTGACGGTACGATGAAGAGTCATAGGATTAATAGAATGTTCGAAGGGCTGCACTTCAATTCAGAATTAACAATTCGCGGCAACTTTTACTTTTTCTTCTGGGTCAACTCAAGTGGCAAACTGGCTAGCTCTTTTTTCCATGAGCTCCTTATAGTGCTTTTAAAGTGCCACATAATAAGTTCCCGAGAATTTTATTCATAGGGAATTTACTTTGTAAAGTGGGTATTAAAGCCGCATTTCAATATTTTGTCTCAACATGTAATAAAATAATATTTTGAACCTCTTGTAACAATGCAAGCTTTGACATTCATAGTAAAATTGACTTATTGAGAAAGAAGGACAAAGTTGGTTTTAGGACTTTTTGTCAACGACTTTTTGTCCGGATACAAATTCGTCTAGGCATTTCATGTCCATGCGTGTATGAAGGCAAGGAAAGATAGGTCCATGCGTTTAATTTTGGTCCATATGTTTGATTTTACTGAACATTTAAAATTTTTGACAACAGTTAAGAACATGTATGAAAAATAATCATACTGCAAGGAAAAGAATTTACGGAAACATTGAAAATACAAAAATGGAAGGTAGATGAAGAGGTGCTGTTATGGTAACTTCATTTTCGTGTGGAGTCATTCTTGTCCTTACTGATGTCATTCTATTTTTTTCTTTATTTTTTTCCAAATTTTCTGTTGCCAAAATTTGTTTAAAATGTCACAATTTTTGTAAAACCTGCAGCTGCCGCTCATGAGGCTCCCAACGAATGATCATGTGAGTTTTATCAAAAATAATACCAAAATTATGATGTCTCCCAATTTTTGCAATATTTTCTGTATGGAGTTGGTGTTTTTATTCGGACCAATAAACTTTGGACATTATTTACTAAGTGGACCAACATGTTGCTGCCGAAAAAACGCAGTGACGTAAACAGTTGGACAAACATGAGCGTGGACAAAAAGTCAATGACGAAATGTCCTGAAACCACAAAGTTGGTCTTGCATCGTTTCCTCCTAACTCCCAATCCTGCGCGTTTGAACTCGATACTTCAAATTCTTTGAAGACGTTTCATTCATACTAAGGATATTGTTGTTAAAGACAAGCAGATTAATGTTTTCCTTGGAAAAAGACACCGCAACAGGTACTTGCAAGGGGAAGGCAACGGTGGGCCCGCTCCAAATGGAACGGGACTTGCGCGAAAACATAGTCCTTGGGGTCCTAATGAAGGGACTTACAGCACTTTTTGTGAATGGGCCCCTGAATTTGCAAAATTTTGATTTTAAAATGAGCCCCAGGGACGGCGATAGTTATGTAGCCGAGAATCAGACGCCCACTCTCAACCGAAGTCGTGGCGCAACGACAGCGTAGTGGACTCCGGTTTGCATGGTCCCGGGTTCGATTCATGCTGGCGGCATTAATTTTTTCACGATAGTTGTGCTCATCTTTCTTTGCCATGTTTTTATGTTTCTTTCTGGTTGCTTGTTTGCTATTTGGTTTTGTTTTGGTCTTGTTTTGGTTTTGTTTGTGTTTTTTTTTTTTGTTTTTTTTTTTTTTTTTTTTTTAATACTGTTTCAATCGAATTAATCCACATCTTTTCGTGCTGTATACGCAGTTACCTACTTCACTGTGCTTGTATGTAAAAGTTAAGAAAATAGTAGAAAATCAAAAAGACGGATGGAAATTGATCAACGAAACTTTTTTTTCGTCTGTTTTTTCAAGTGCTGTTGTTCTTCTTTTCCAATATTTTCTCAACTTTTATATGAAAGCACAGTGTAGTACCTGATGCATGCAGCATGAAAAGAGGTGGAATAATTCGATTCAAACGGTCTTAAAAAAAAAAAAAACAAAACAAAACAAAACAAAACAAAAAGCAAAACATAACTAAAATACAAACAAGCAACAAGAAAGAAATATAAAAACATGGCAAAGAAATATGAGCACAACTGTCGTGAAAAAATTAACGCCGCCAGCATGAATCGAACTCGGGACCATGCAAACCGGAGTCCACTACGCTGTCGTTGCGCCACGACTTCGGTTGAGAGGGCACGTCTGATTCTCGGCTACATAACGATCCGCCGTCCCTGGGGCTCATTTTAAAATCAAAATTTTGCAAATTCAGGGGCCCATTCACAAAAAGTGCTGTAAGTCCCTTCATTGGGACCCCAAGGACTATGTTTCCGCACAAGTCCCATTCCATTTGGAGCGGGCCCACCTTTGCCTTCCCCTTGTTAGATAAGCATTCAGTATGAGAATAATGCCATGAAGAGAGATTCGGTGGGGAAAAACAATCTAATCTAATTTTAGATAAAGCAAAGCTAAAATGTGAATACATTATTGCTTATTATAGTCTGTTTGATCTAACTTGAGTCCTGAGTCGGCGATGAATGAATTTCGGGAAATAGATAATGGCAGCACTTCAGTAAGTTGTCATAGCCCGAGAGTCGGGCAGCAGCCCTGTCACCTCGGCTGACTGGCGAGGGTTAGCACTCCTACGTTGCCACAGAAGACAAATCTACCTTCATCTCCACGTCTCAAGTTAGAACGAACAGACTATAGTAATGTACATGTTGCCGGCAATTCACACACTTGCGCATTCGAAAAGCAGCGTGTTAAGTGCAGTTTGCAATCATAAATCATTGCATTTTTTTCAAAGCATTTGACGAGTACTTTAAAAATGCCTACATAAGTGGCTACATGCTTTGCGGTAAAATGCCTGACGTAGACATCAGGCATTCAGGCATACCATGTAAGGTAGACTGAATTATGAATATCAGTTACCAGGAAATTACTCCCGAACTAAAAGTGTTGGCATTGACTTTTGTTTCAGAGCTGTGCTGCTCAAATAAAGAATCTCGTTCAAGTATCAGAGCAGCAAGTCGAGCTTCTCCAAGCAACGAAAGCGTCATTGGATCTAATCAGCACTAACACTGCTGCTGTACTGGAATTGGCAAAAGCGGTCAAAGAGCTGGCCTTACGGAAATAACTATGTAACTTTGACTTGTAAAATGTAAAAAATTCTTGACTAGAGGCCTGTGTTCGACATTAAATGTTACCATCCTGAACCAGCATTACGTAAACAGTTCCTTCTATTCATCTTACCCCATTGCTCAATTCGGAATGTTACAGGAGACACCGAAATCTATATCAGCATTATATGAGTGGTTATTTAACTTGGACAATCTGATTACAGAGCTTTCATTACTGCTTAGATATGCTTCTTTTAAATAAGTGAGAACATATTGTTGAATACTAGAGGCTCATTTGCTGGTGCAAAATCAAAAATAAGGATATTTGTATTTAAAATGATTTGAAATACGCTCTTTCCGTCATTAATAGTTACAAAATTGTAAATTTTGAGAAAGGACCAAACAGGGACCTTACAGGAAATGGCTTCCGATGGGTTTCACATTTTTTGGTGTCAAATTAAAGCTCAGATTATGGTTAGCAGAAGTTGCCATGGCAACAACTTAATTGTATGATAAGTTTCGGAGAGATTTGCAGTTAAAACGCAGTAAAAAAAGATCATTTTTAGAGTTCAACTGCCCACCAGAATTGAGACAGATATTTGAAACGGTCCGTTTACCTGTCTCTTGCAAACCCTCCTCACCTTTCTTACCACTCATTGTGATATGAGGCGTGAAAATTGAAAATGTTGTAAGTGCCATCAGACGTTGCAAGGACTGTGCTACTTTTTCTCTCCGTAAAAGATAATTGAAAGCTCTGAAAAGAACGAAAATTTTGGCAAATCATTTTTTTGACTTTGACGAATGTTCTAGGGAAAGAATTCCAGCTGAGTTTTCTAAGAGATGACTCCAAAAAAGACTCAAAAGCTGCACAATCTTTGCAACGTCTGATGGCACTTACAACATTGTGAATTTTCACGCCTCGTACGTGTTTGTTAATATCGCACTATCTCGGGTTCATCACCCATCCTGTGCGGTTACAAGACTTTTCGTCCTGTTTTTTTCGTCCACTTTTTTTTTTGTCCATTCTTTTTTGTCCACGACATTTTGTCCTTGATAATTTGTCCATTCAATTTTCGTCCCGTAGCACAATTGGTCCACTCATTATTTTTGTCCTCGACTGTAACGTCCATGAGTTTTTAGTCCAATTATTTTTAGGTCCAGAGTATGTCTTTTGTCCTGTGATTTTAGTCCAATGTTTTTTGTCCTTAAAAAAAAAGTTTGGTTCGTCCTATACAAATGTATGTTCGTTTTCGTTCGTTTACAGGTAAAATTTGTGAGTCTTTATTTCAATACCAGAGAACGTATTCAATTGGATTCTACCATAATTATAATATAGAGTTTACATGAGTTAAAATTTACATAAGTCTAAATAGATTAAATGCAACCGTTGCCAGATGCCAGGCACCATCACGAAAGAATATTGCATTTTCTCAAAAGATAAATTAATAAAACACCTAGTAATAATACAATATTAATTTGCTTTTGGTGGAATTCTACTTCTTCATTTTATTTCACCTGTAAACTAACGAAAAGGAGCATTGGACGAAACCAACTTTTTTTAAGGACATACAAAAATTGAACTAAAATTACAGGACAAAAGACATACTTTGGACAAAAAAATAATCGGACTAAAAACTCATGGACGTTGCAGTTGAGGACAAAAATAATAAAAGGCCCAATTGTTCTACTGGACAAAATTTGATTGGACGAATTATCAAGGACCAATTTTCATAGGACGAAAAAAAGTGGACAAAAATCAAGCGGACGAAAAAAACGGGACGACACGTCTGTTAACCATTCTGTGCGTAAGTAACTTCCCTTTCCCCGCCTTATCAATCGTAGGTTACCATGTTATTGTCTACAACCCAACTTCTTCATTCATGCATAGTAAGAGGCAAGTAAACTGGCAGCTTTTGAGTGGGTTAGTAGTTGATTGGGATCTAAAAGTTACTCTTTTTGACTGCGCTTTATTCTCGAATATCTCTAAAATTTATCTTACGATGGAGTCGATGCTGTGGAATCATTAGTTCAGCATCACTTGAGCTTTAACGTGAGGCCAAAATATCAAAAAACCAAGGGTGGATTTCAGCTAACGGGAGAAAAGAGGGTTTTGAGCTGCCTGTCAGTCAAATCATCGATTTTTCATTCCAGGTTTGATTTTTTGGATAGAGAAAGTTCATTAGTGCTACGAAAAAATTCGAGAGAGCGTATGAATAACTCTGAATATGTTTTTTACTCTGTTTTTTAGTCAAAATGTCAGTCTGGTGACGTGTAATTTAGGGGAAGTTGAAGTTTCAAATTGTCACCAAAAAAAACCCAGGCCTCTTTTCAGCCTTGCATCATGTGATACCAAATCTGGACTGCATAATCTTTCAGTAAATATGACTTTAATCGAATGGATTGAGCATTACATATTTTAATTTGAAGCTCAAAGTGTGTAACTCAGTTTTTGGTCAGTCTGGTGACGCAGTGCATTTTCCTTCGTGGCCAAACTTCAGGTAGCCCTAGTGGGCTCATAAGGAAAAATATTTTGAGTAGAAGGGGTACCAAGTATGCACGTACTTGGTAAGTCATCATATTTATTTTATTTTAGGCGATATTTCACTTTGTTTACTGATTTTGGTAGTCTCACACTTATTCACTGTCAGTCTGGTGATGGCTTTTTGTCTCGGAACTTGTGACAAAACATGTGCTCACGCATTTTTTTCCTAAAGTTTTAAGTGCACTCTCAACCTTTCCCCAATGTTCTGTTTTGTTATGGTACCATAGGTTGGTGAAAAAAATTCGAAATCGGCAAATGTCAGTCTGGTGACGGTCATCTCAATGGTCAGTCTGGTGACGTCGTAGCGGTTGGCAGACTGCGAAGAGGCAAGAAAGAAATGACGAGCCAGAAAAACTATACGAAAAGAAAAGAAATGGTGAGACATAAGGAAAAAATGCTTGAGTACACATTTTGTCACACATTTCGAGGAAATAAAAAAGCGTTACCAGACTGACAATGGCTTCAACTTTCCCTAAAAACCATCCCAGACTGACATTTGACACTATATGACAAGTTATAAAACATATTCAGAACTATTCAAAGCTATTCATACATCATCTTAAATTTCTTCGTGGCAGGTATGAACTTTTTCTATCCAAAAACTCGAACCTGCATTTAAAAGACGGCGATTTAACAGGCTGGAAGCTCAATTTAATATAAAACTTGCTTAGAAATTGAGCAATACGTCTTGCTAACTCTTAAATTTTGCCTTAAACAACATTGTATTGAAAAAGTTCATATTTTTTTGGTAATTGGGTTGTAGGACCTTTGTTAAACATTCATTAATACCACGATAAAGCTGAATTTGATGAAAATATGTGAGAGTAGAAAACGTCACCTGACTGACATCAGTACGCATTTTTCTGTATTAAATCCCGCAGCTCATTTCGAAATCATGGAAAAAGAGCGTTGCACAATATTACATCGTACAGATAGGGGTTGCAAGATGATAAGAAAATGTTCATACAATAAGATGAGATTCAATTTTAACTTTTTTTGGAACCCGTTTTCTCCCATTAGCTGAAATCCACTCATCCGGAGCCATTTTCCAAACTCTCGGTATGGTTACGGAGGATCAAATCATAATGGTTATCTTAATTGGATTGAATGTTGATTGAATACGTTAAAGCAAATGGGCTTGCTACGGCGCAACTCGATCGGCCATGCTGCCAGTCCTAACCACCCCCTTATCTCTTCATGGCACATGCAACGGAGATTCCAGAGAGCAGAGACCGTTCAGAATCTCTGTCGACCGAAGCACGAAGAGGTGAGGAGGTGGTTATAACTGGCTGTTTCCACGATCAAGTTGCACAGTAGCAAGCCCATTTGATTGAACGTATTCAATCATCATTCGATCCGATCCTCCGTGATCACTCTCCTTGGAATCCTATGAATCCCACATCAAATACTGTGAAGAACTAAGCATCCTAAGAAGTAAATGAATTGAATTTCTGCAAGACACTTATTGAAATTGAAATGCTGAAAGGAAGCACCTCTTTTCACACAGTTTCCATTAATTTTTAAAAACAGTTCCTTTAAGGTATTGAAAGATTATGTAAGATTGGGCGTTACATTATGCTTTCGATGAGTAATATCAGAGGCTTATTCGCTTATTTGCTGCTCCTAATGCTGACGTGGGGGCAGAAGATTGACCAGATGGGCTCGAACTATCTGGCCACGATTTAATTCACTTTGGTTCGCAAGGAACTGGATACGAGGAATGGCAGGCAGCCGACGAGGTTGAGGCACATAATCTTGATCATGGAGGCCAATGTTGTGCAAAGCACAGCAACTGGCCACCATTTGTGCGACGGTTTCCGGGTCGTAGTGAAGAGTTCGCTCACCACTGAGACACCGCCAGCGTGACTTTAACACCCCATTCAGCCTTTCGATAACGTTTCGAGCGGAAATATGGATCGCCGTGTAGTTGGCTTCTGGTGTTTCAGGTGCAGCTCCAATGATCGGTGTCATTAGAAACCGTGAAAGTGGGTATCCACTGTCGCCTGAAATGAAACAACAAAACATTGAATAACAAAATAAAATTTGACACTGAATGAGAAGAAGACTAGCCACTGTCAACTAAGAATGAATCATCATTGTAAGGGGTCAACTTTTACAGAGTCCACTAATGATCAACGATTGCAACTTGAAAATTGTTGTTAATCATATAAAAATGCGGAAGTCAATCCACAGCACCATCACTCACAAGGGGAGTGCACAAACCCGGACCCTCCACATTAGATCAAATTTTCAGGATCGGCAGTTCATAAGAAACTATTTGACACATGCTTGGCCGTTTTGGTGAATGGGCCTTAGAAACGGACAAAAAAACTTGACTGAGCGCGTGGCCTCGAATAGCTGCTACTGACTGCCCTCATCATGCACCGGCAGCGTGGCCGAAGGGACACGTTCCTGCCTCCGTAACCAGAGGTTAGTGGTTCGAGTCTAGCACCATCCTCTGAATTTTTGCACTGCGTGTTTGCAACCACAAATTTATTTCCTCTATGTTATGACTGTTTTGCCGTGTGCACCGATCCGCTTTTTCTTTTACAAGTAAGAACTATGCAAAAATTAAACATTGAAATGGCACACATGTTCGCATAGATTGGGGGGGGGGGGGGAGGTATCATTGTCAAAATTAGAATAGGAAGTAAGAAGAAGAATTGATAAAGAAACAATGATAAATACGGTGTTCCTGACTCACCAATATGGTACACCAGGAATTTCTACTCGCCATTCTTGTTGCCTTCATCTACAGGCAAGGGCGGATGCAGTAAATTTTTCTGGGGAAGGGGCACGCCAATGAATTTATAAATTTGAAGCGTTGCAGTAAGAAATTGTGGGATATTTTCTGTTGAAAAAAGGCAACGTTTGACTGTTTGAGGCTTGGGGGGATGGAGGGCATGTGCCCTTGCCTCCCTCCCCCATCTGCCACTGACTGCAGGGTTGTAGGATTTGAAATGTTCTAGTTCATGGAAAACAAGGATTAACAAAAGATCGTAATTATTAACAATAAACAAAAAAAAAAAACAAACAAAAAAAAGACAGAAAAAAAAAACCAAAGAAAAAAAACCAAAAACAAATAAATGAGTAAACGAAAATGAATATGAATGAGAAAACAATAACTAGATTAAATTGTTGTTTTTTTATCGATTCTTCTACTTTCTTCCTATTCTTGTTTTGACAATGATACGTCCCCGCCCCTCCCATCAATACGAAAATGTGCGCCGTCTCAATGTTTAATTTTTGATAATTCTTACTTGTAAAATAAAAAGCGGGTCGGTGCACACTGATAAACAGTCCTTACATAGAGGAATTTGCTTTTTGTCGCAAACACGCAGTGCAACAATTCAGTGGCTGTTACCAGACTCGAACCACTGACCTCTGGTTCCGGAGGCAGGAAAGTTGTCCCTTCGGCCACGCTACCGGTTCATGATGAGAGCAGTCAGTAGCAGCTATTCGAGGCCACGCGCTCAGTCAATTTTTTTCTCCGTTTCTAAGGCCCATTCACAAAAACGGCCACATTTCTTATGGACTACCGATCCTGAAAATTTGATCAAAATCCGAGGATCCGAGTTCGTGCACTCCCCTTATCAGACAATTTTCACATGCAAATAAACAAACAAACTTTATTTGAAAGTCTCATTAAATCGCAATATAATCTTGAATATTTTAAAGGAATCTTTGTGAAGACTAAAGGGTTTGTCTTCTGCTGGGGAAAGAAAAAGACAAAAACAAGCAAGAAATGGGATTTTGGAAGCATATTTTGGAATAATGCTCTTTCGTCGTATTAACGACAAGGTAACAACAGGTATCCAGGGGCTTAGCAGAGATTCACTTAAATTTATAATTAGTAGATCTGTTTCACAGGCATGAATATATTAATGCTCTAAGACTCTCTGTATCCTCACTAGCCCAACAATAGGAAGAAAGTCTCATTGCATTTTCTTTCGTGCTACGAGGAGAGTGAGATTATTGGGTTGCACAGAAATTGATACAAATTTGCACACTTGAGGCATCAAAATAGGTCAAATGTACTTCATTTAAAGTGACACGCACATCATAAAAGTACATCATAACAGAAGATTTGCTTCTTCTCGTTAGTTCACTCTCCATTGTAAGTCACCTCTATTTCACAGATCCGATCAATTTAAGTTATCATCAAATAAATGTATGCATTGCTATCATTTTCATATGATAAGCTGGCAAACACTCCTGCGGGCCGATCACTTACTTTTCCTTCAAACCGGTCATTAAGGCTGTCTAGGAGTGATGTTATTGGTCTACAATTGTAAGACTTGGCTGTTGACGTAGCTCCCATTGTTCAACTGCCCATTTTTGGCAGCTACCCATGAGTGGCCTTTACAAAGCTATAGCAAACGGAAAACTTAATGATGATGACCATGGCAATAGACAAGTGTGACAATGCTCGACAAATAGCGGCTCTCGTGGACAGTCTTAACTCTCGGTTTAACAAACAAGTAAATGACCAGCGTGGTAGTGGCTGATTCATGTATATAAATTTTATTAATAATCTGCTCACTGAACAATACTGTACGTAAATCTTTGGCAAGCTTGCATACATGGTTCGCTTTGGGAACAACTGGAGAAACAATGAATCTATTACAAAAGCAAAGAAAGAGAGAACTGAACAGAAGCGGGTATAATTTACCCTAGGACTGCACCTAACGTTAAACTAAAATGATTAATTCCACTTTGGACAAGGAAGCGAAGGAAATCAAACTCAAGTCCATTAACATTTGCCAGTAAATTTTGTGCAATATTTGTGAGATGAAATTGCTTACACTATCATGTAAGAGAACCTGGAATTGAACATTTTTCTGGGGGAAGACTCCCGGCCCCCCTACGGTGCATCTATCCAGAGGCTACCTTCCCCTCCCCCCTTCCTCAAAAAGAATATCCAGTTAACGGCTCCGAGGGGAATATTACATTGAATGCAGACATTTGGTGGTAAAGTGCCCTTTTGACAATTCCAAGTGGCTTCCAATTATTAGGAACAGTTTCCCCCAGTCGAATTAATCTTTACAAGGAAGAAATATATTACTAGATGAATGTCTAGTTGAAAGCATAGAAAGAAAAAGTCCGTTATAATATCTAGGAAATGAAGGAGACAAATGTAAAATCCATGAATCACTTGTTGTAAATTAGGTGCAATTTTTATGCAACGAATATGCTTTAAATATCATCTGAGAGAACCTGAATTTTCCGATCTTTTTGAGGGAAGTCCCTAGAACATACATAGGGTATGTACACTAATGTTTTGCCCCGTCCCCAATAAAAATCCCGAGTTTATGCCACTGACCATATGATAAGAGCGGGTAAAAAGCCACCGGAGGCGGTCCTGTACAAAACTTTTGAAAGGAAATGGTAAGGGTTATCGGGTTATAAAAACAAGTGTACAAAATGATCTCCCAAGTGAGTTGTATACACTGACTAATATTTTGTACACCGCAGGAGGCTCTGCATACACAATTTACAGGTTCTTTAAAGAAATCAACACTTGAAGAAAGTCAACGTCTTTGCAGGCACTGTACGCGCTGCTCGCATAATTCTATTGCACACAACAAGTAAAATTTGTATTGTCAGCGCGTCGATAACCAGCAATGGAAGGTCCAGATGCCTTAACTAGCAAATGTCTAGGCTTGCGTTCAAATTCACATGTCATTCGTTGTAACACTTTTAATTTTTCTCCTTCTTTCCAGGAAAATTCTTACATTCTTCCTCAGATTTTTAATGTTTGCTAACTACTTCTTTGGTTGCCGATAGTTTTTTCAATCAAGACTGTGCTTATTGACTGCAGCGTCATGAATTAAAATTTATCCAAGTGCATAGTTTTTTCAGCAAATGAAAGTGAACGTCTTATCTCGATGTCTTGCCGTTTTATTTAGTTACATGACAAAACACATAGGATTAGAGAATGTATGCTTTACCTATGAGCCATGTGTTGGTTTCCCCACGTGCATACAAATCTTGTAAGAATTGATTCACTGTGGAAAACCTCCAAATGAATGCGTCATGAGTGGCACCTCCATGCCGTGCATTCACTCCCAGGATGCGCATGTCACTGTCACAGATCTAGGAACACACAAAAAAATGAGGAATCAAACACCTGGATTAAATAGTTGTTGAAAAGGCCTGACACCACAGACTAGAGTTCTTCAGATTTTAGGTAGAGATTATTTAGTGGAATAGAAATTTGTTTTACTTGAGAATATATATGTTGTACACAGATCGCGAAGTGTCCGGACAAATTGCTATGTGTCCAAAAGAATCTCGATTTGTCCAACACTGTTTAGAAAAATCCCGAAAATGGGAAAGAAAAATTGATTTTTCCAGCCGATTAGTAGTTTGATAATTTCGTAGTCGGATATAAAATGATAGTTTAATAAGTCAGATAACGTCAATCATTAGGTAGGTTTCGGAATGCAGAACAAATCGAACTACCGATTTCACAAATTCTTCGACCCATTCAGAGCATTTCCATTAGGTAAGATGACTTCACCTGTGCAAATCTCATTACATGGACGGCATCTTCGATGTTGCCACACCAATTTCATTAATCTTAATTAGTTGGTTTAATTGTTGAATAAATATTATAATTTATTTCTGTTTGAATGGTTGAAGTCAGATGATATTCCTGAGGGGAAGGAGTTAAGTATCCGCACGACCAGTCTTCAAGCGTCCTGAACGGGCGGTCAGGGATTATTTATGACACGTTAAGGTCTAACGAAGTGCACGTCCGGAGGCAAATGTAGAGTCACCAAAGTACTGTGCACAGCTCTAAATGCCACGGCTCACTACCTTCCAAAAATAAAGATTAATATTGAATAATTGTTTGAAAGTAGCAAAATTAATTAAAGTATTTCGACAATTTCTTAAGTTAACATTTTAGCTTTCTCAAATGCTTTGTCTCAATTCAAAGAAATAAATCTTCAATGAGGTAATTCTGCAAATTATAATAGAATGTAGCAAAATAGGTAATTCGGTTAATTGTTGTGAAATGTGGCAAGCATTATTAGCAAATAATGCTGTATTATTATGTGCATTATTATATTATGTATTAATTATGTATAATGGGACAAATTGTAATACTTTTCTTCACTTCGGGATTTGTCAAAACGGTGCTGCGCAAATCGCAAATTGTCTAGAAACATTGCATGTTGTCTGGACGAATCCCGAATTTTGTCTTCATATTCATGATTTGTCAAAATGATGTAGGACATACCCTGAATGAAGGAGTCTCTTTTTCAAACAGCTTTGGACTTTTCACATACATTGGTCGAAGCAATTTCCTATAAGTTTGGCATAAACTTCCTTTGAGATAATTAATGGGGACTCCACATATTTTTGGAAAAGTTGTCAGCGAGTCCGGTAAATTGAAGTTTAAAATATGTTGGAGGGGAAGGGAGGCGCCGCCTTGGTTATAGTCTTTCTCTTGCAAGCAGTGAATGCAGGAAGTACTGATTATGCTCGCTGCATGCCATTTTGTTCATGCGGTCTCAACCTTGTGCTTTGTTGCGTTTTTCCTTAACACAGCAGCCACCGCAAGATGCTCTCTTCCAAGTGTCACACTTCCTGAAGCGTGGTACGCTTCTATACAGAGGTGTTCCTTCAATTCACCTTCCTTTGACGTAGGGAAATTTTAACTTGACCTTCTGTAAAGTAAGAGATGTTCACCCCAACCTTTCGGAGGAGCATTTGTGGTTTTTCGCTAGAGAGCACCATTTCAGTCATGTATGCATTGAAAGAAAATTATGACAGTACACCCCGTTTAATTTCCACAAGTACTGACTAAGAATCCTAGAATATTAGACTTGGAGGGCACCTGTAGGGGGCCTAGAACGGCTGCTAGTTAAACATGAAGTCCATTACAGAGTTGGGCGAATGGGGGTGGTAATCGATTACACGATTACCGAGTAATCGTTATCGTCGTTTTTTCGGAGGATGATTTTATTATTATCAGGTCTAATTTTTACAAGCCATCCTTCAAATTAGTCGCAGAAGAATTCGATCCAATCGGAAAGACCCTAAAGTTTACTATTTACTATTTATCTGTGAAAAGACATTTAATTACCATCCAAAGGTTTGAAGATTGCCGATTACCCAGTTATCGAGTAATCGATGACACAACTTTTTGCCTAACTCTGGTCCGTAGTAAAAGGCAAATTTGGTTAAAGAACATACCAGTTGAACATTGATGCAGTGGCAAAACTTATGACAGAAGTATTGCTCCTCGTGCTCCCTTGGCCGCTTCAATTTGACGTGTGTGCAGTCAATGGCACCGACTACACCAGGAATGTTATGCTTTTCATAAAATCTGCACAGAAAATGAGGGAGGCATTAAAGTAAAATATTATGGTTCACCTACAGCTATTAGATTTGATCCACAGAGAAGTACTATTGTGACAGACCGCTTGTCCTAAGTAGACACCCTTCTTCCTGACAGAAAAATGATGACAGATTAATCACGGCACCAAAGCCAAGTTGGAAGTTAGATTTCAGTGAAAGGTCGTGTTTTTGACCAAAGCGATTTCCTTCTCGTTAAAAGTTCTATGAGCCCATGAGACATAATGAATTGACAGAGGCAACAGCACAGAATCTTCAGATCAGACCCAGGAGGTTGATGAAGGAGAGTCGTAACGGAAACGTTGAAGGAAATGGGCATCTTAATTTAGCAGGTAACCACTTCTAGCCAGACTCAGCAGGTCGTGAGAATCTCTGTCAACTGAAGTGGTTGCCGGTTAGATAAAAATGGTTCATGGCAGATTTTATAAAGAAAAATGAAGGATTTTCGAGAACTTTTCAAGGACTTCCAACAAGAAAAGGCGGAGTATTTCTTATACCAATTTTCTAGAGGAAGAAAAAACACATGGCGATTCTCACATAAGGGTACACTAACCAGAGGAGAATGGTGCACAAAAAATAAAAGAAAGGAAGAAGTTCAGACAAACTCCTGCATTCTTTCTCGCAACTTTGCAAATAAAATGGCACGGCATTCCTCAGGCAAACAAAATTATAAACAAAATGGTGAGCTGTAACAAGCTGAAGCCGGTCATTTTCAAGGATTTTCAAGTACATTTCACAAATTCATGAAAATTCAAGGATTTTCAAGCAGATGAAACTCAAAGCAAAAAATTAAGGATATTCAAGGATTTTTTCAGGCGGCGCCAGCAACCATGGATGAAGATTAGCTGCAGCAGGATCAATTGATTTACATTTCCAAAACAATTCTCACTAAGATACGTTTATGATGAAGATATGATGCTTCGTTATCATACGCCTTTTTGATCTGCGGCAAAATTTAAAGTCGATAAATTTTCTGAACATTTTTCAAATAATCTCCTATGGCGGTACAGTGACCTTCCTTTTATTTCTGTTCTTCCTTTTTTGGCATGAACTTCAAACAATGAAATTCTGCACAAAAAATTATGTGGATCTACTGACATAGCTATGATGCTACTTAGGATATTGACTGCAACTTGAATGCTGCCACTAACAAACCATTATGAACATCTGCCTTTGATGAAATAGCATTCACACTTTGCCCTTATATTTTCTACAGTCAAAGAGCCACACTCGCTTTTGACAACCAGTTTATTTGACGAGAAGATAAGTTAAATGGAAAGGACATGAATCAATAAGCCAAACCCTTGTTTCACAGCATCTCTTGCGGCCCGAGTTGCCGGAAAAGTCAGAACATTTCTGTTCACCTCCAGCTCCATGGCATCTAAAAATTGGTGCAGACATTTGCTCACTGTCGACTGCGCCACATGCAGCAAACCATGCTCAGCGACACTGCCACGTTGGTACGATCCATTGGCCAGGAATTTCACTGCAGTCAAAACCTGTCCGAAAAATGTGAAGAGGATGAATATTACATTAAATAACGTAGGATCATTAAACACAGATCTTAGGCTCACCATGCTCTAGTAAAGTTGGATTAAGAACAATCAAGGTGGCTGTGATCATCTACAGGCTCTGGGTGTTATGAAATCATTCACTCATTGCAATAAATATCTTTAATCCGAAGACGAGCGATGGAGGCTGTCAAGGATTGATTCAAGAAAACTCCTGATAAATAAGCTTTGGCAATCAATGGAGGAAACAAAATTGTGATGAGAGCAATGAATGCAAAGATTACTGATACTCCAGATATGGCATTAGCTATCTCAACGATAGTAACTTTTGTTGCGCGTCTTCAGTGCCAAAACCAAGCTAAAACACACACACTGTTTGTTTGCGTTTCTGCAAGTGAGAAACTCGAGGGCCAGTGGAGCTAGTCGGCTGGCCCGTGACTGTCACGACTGTCCTACGCAATATTCGTACTCTGGGATGTAAACAAACCGTGGGCTAGGGTATGCGTGTGTTTCAGCAATGAAGGCACTCAACAGGATTTTAGCTAGAGCAGACGCGATTTGAATATAGGGTTCTGACAAGTAGCGGTGCGTGCTACCAAACCGCATCGAAGC